>OENM01000214.1:32562-112307 GCA_900239745.1 Rotaria magnacalcarata
AAAAAAATTATCAAACGTTGGCATTTATTTGTTAAAAATTAAAACTATGCGAAGAATATTACAAAGCGTTAAATGTAAATATCAGGTTTTTACCTTCTTCTTTTTTGTTTTATCATTATGACTGATGTTAGTTCTTTAAAAGAAACAAGAACGAAGAGTATAGTTTAATATTAGAATTAATTTATTAGTTATTTTTATGCCGACGGTTTTTCTTAATTTTCCTAGTCCTCGCTTTGATTCAATAACAGGTGAAAATAAAAAGTACTATACAAGTGAAGATGCCATGAATTTAACGCCTGAGCAATACGAAGAATGAGTTTACTTGAATAAAACTAAACATGTTGATGAAGTTCGTTTATATAAATCAAAATCTCGGAATTTATTACTAACCAAGTCACCTCCTTTTTTACCACTATTGTTTTGGCCTTTTATAATATCTTATTTAATAGCACCAATAACATTAACAAGATCCTATTTGATTCTAATTGGCTTTATTCTTTGGTTTCCAATTGAGTATTTTTTCATCGTTTTCTATTTCGTTTACCAATTATTGGTTAACGCTCACAAAAATTTCGTTTTTTTCTACACAGTATTCATCATGTTTGCTCCAAATGATTTATGATATGTATTTTCACCTATCCATGAATTAGGCACTCAAGCATTTATTCTTTGGATCACCTTTAAAAGTTTTGAATTGATAGATCCACATGCTTTAATAAGTGGATTACTAATCAACTATCTTCGGTATGATTCGATTTGTTATTTAATTCATGCCTACAATTCAGATAACATTTTGAAAATACCAATAATATGAAATTACCTGAAAAAATGTTCTATTCATCATTGTCAACATCGTTTTTCAAATCTACGAAAACATTTTACAATTAGTTTTTTTTCTTTATTGTTAGACTAAAACTATAAATCAAAGTTTATATCTGAAAATAGTAAAAGTAAAGAAATTTTCTTATCTTATTTCACTAGTGAATTGCTCAGTACTAGCCAACGCAATAATAAAATCGATGTTCATTAAACTCAAGGGGGGAAAAGCGCGACTTCCGTGCTTCGAAGTACAAGGGAGTACAAGTGAAGTACAGGGAAGTACGTGAAGTACGGAAGCCGCGCTTTTCGCCCATTGATTCAACGACAACACCATAATGTTTTCATTTGCTTTTTGATCACACCTATTTTCTCTTATTCATGAATTTGAGTAACTTCAAAAAGAAAAGAGAGAGACAGAAATTGTAATTCGAAAAACCTAAATAATCTTCTAACTATTCGTTGAAATCATGTTATGCCTAGAAAATGTGATATAAGAATACACCATTTTTCTCTCTCTGTCAGAATATGAAGAAAACGAAACCAACCGTGAATTGATAAGCATCAAATTTATGCTTACTGATTTTGTATAAACCATGTATAATATATTCTTAACTAATCATCAAAATACATGGCTTCTTCTTCAGTAACAAAACTGATTGATACTGCTCATATTATTGAATCGAAAGGCACGCATCGTTATTCGATTATTTGGTTTCATGGTTTTGGTCATAGTTCAGATGACTACAAAGATTTATTTACTCAAATTCAACCACCAACTACAAGTATTGTTTTACCGAATGCTCCAAAACGATTGGTAACGATTGAAGGTCGCCAGCATTATTTACGAAATTGGTACGAACATAATGAAACAAACATAGAAAAAAGTTTACAAGTCATTGAATCAGCAAAAGAATTGATTGAACAAGAAAATCAACTTATCGACGATGCTTCGCATATAATTATTGGTGGCTTTAGGTATTTGTACAGTTTTATTTTCATTATAGAATGTTCGATAATCTATTTCTAGTCAAGGCGCTTGTCTACCATTAATAACAGCTTTAACTTATACAAGATAACAATTGGGCGGTGTCATTTGTTGTAGTGGTCAATTAGTATTACGGGAGAAAATTCCACAAATGTTAAGTGAATATGCAAGAAAAATACCGATTTTAGTTTTACATGGAAAAGATGATAATCGAATTAAATGGGACGACGTTAAAGTTGGTTTAGAATTATTAAAAAAAAATGGAATCGATGATAATATGCAAGTCGTATTAAAAGACGGAGTAGGACACACCATTGGTCAACGCAAATTCCAATTAATAATTATGTTTATTAGCAAACAATTCAAATTGTAACTTATCTTTTTAATATCTAAATTTTCGATATTCACTTCTTATTTTATTTAATGACTTAATAACAGTAGATATATTCTGAGAAAAATATAATTTTAATCAATATAAATTTGTCAATGGCATGATCAATCTATGTAAGCACCTCTTGATACGTACTAGACAGTCTGTTCTTGCCAGTAAGAAGGTTTAGTAACAAATCTAGACTCTAAAATAATCAGATATTTAGTTCTAGAAATTACTATGAATAATGAGAATCTCACGTCAATCGTATGTTCAACATATTCAAATCTATCAGTCGCTTACAAGATGAGAGAAAAAAGTCATAGCGTCAAGTGCGCTGCGTTATGATAAGCAATCAGGGGTAGGGGATACTCAAGGAAAGGTCATGAACTAACCTTAGATATTTTAAAGAATTAAAAAAAAATAGTATTCGACAACTAACAAAATTTGGTTAAATGCCGGTTTCTGTACTCTCATGATCGATAGTTATATTCGTTGCCAATACGTGATAATATATCTCTTATTAAAATATGTCAATTAGTAGATTCTTGCAAACAAGAAAAAGAATCACCCTGTGCTGATGAAAAACAACTGCAGTTGAATACTTGTAGATTGTACAAAAGAACATGAGAGTTTCTCCATGAAGGTTACTTTCGTAGAGTCTAGTACCATTGATCGATCCAAAGGATGTCAGTATGTCAAAAATTAAAATATATCGATAGATGTTTGCAATGTTGGAGCTTAAACATAGGTTTCTATTGAAAAATAAACATATTCTAAGCTACTACATTTATAATTCAAACTAAAGTGTATTATTTTTGCATTAAACAATGCAATGGCATATTCTTTATAATTTTGAGTTAATCTCTGCATTGATAACAGTGATAGGTCATTTTTTCAGAATATCTATTTATTTTTACTGCATCTATGCTTTGTTCAACATGACATGAATTATTATTTTTTTACCAATTTTGAATCTTTCGATCGTTCTCAATTATCATTGAAAACAAATTTTACTTTATCGTACTTTGAAATGGTTGTTGTCAAAAAGGTTTGGGAAAAAAGCAATCAATATTCAGGTGATCGTGTCACTTCTATCAATTTATTTGAAAAACAAAATATATATACTTCGTGTGTGAGACAATCGTTTTTTCGTGGACATACCATAGATAACAGTAAAGCAAACGGAAACGGCTGCATGATAACATTCTGTTCGAGTGACAAAGTTTTGAAAATTCAGTAATCAATTTTCATGTAATAGATAATCGACCAAGACACATGTTTAAAAAGAAATCATATGACAAGTATCTCAGTAAGTAACTACTTTTTTCCTTATCCTATTGATTCGAATATGCAATTAGAGCAAAAGAATAGAATCTTCCTTTTTTTTATAAACAATGATCTCTGCATTAGTCGTATTAGCTTCATCAATATTCATGCGGCTTATTACTGTTTAATCGGTTGTAGAAGTTTGGTTCTCCGAACTAGGTTACATAATTTAGTTTGACAATCATCCAATGATGATATGTTTTGAGATAGTCATCATTTTTCATTTGTTATTCTCGATTAGAATATCATTGTGGAAGATTAATTATCATTACGATCAACTATGACCCATACAAAGAATATCTCTTCTATACGCAACACAAATTCGCAGTTTAATGGAACACAGCTTCTGCTCTTCTTTTTTTTCTGAAGTGACCTTGCTACATTATCTTGATGTCTTTAACACTCTTTATTCTCAGAGCCAAATGAAAATAAAATAAAAGAGAAAAAAGAGGTACCTCATACGTATTTAAGAAACGAACAGAAAAGATAGATAAGAACAGCAAGTATTTAATATGCTTTATTTATACACTCTTATAGAAACAATTGCAGTTATTTTCATTCATATGTCTACATAGGACTACCTATAATACTTTCACAGCAGGCAGATAACAAATAAATAGATTTGTTTTATATTTCCTATATACTATAGAATAATATGAAAAAGTCTATGGCAAATGGAATAGAAAATGATTGGTCACCAATTCAAGCATCGAGAAGTGCTAGAAACACAATCAATCCTATCCGACGCATTGTTGATCGAATGAAAATAAGTCCTAATCCAGCCAAAGAAATGATATCCTTATCCATTGGAGACCCAACACATTATGGGAATATGCTTCCGCCCGTTGAAGCTTTAGAAGCAATACTTCAAGCAGTACAATTACCTACATCGCATGGATATCCACCATCATTTGGTATACTGTATATAATCACAATTTATATTCATTTCTTATCTTTTTCTGAACCTTGTAGGGATACTCGATGCACGAAAAGCAGTGGCTCAGTTTTGGTCTCGATCTAATTGTCAAGTAAAACCTGAAGTAATAATCAGAAACAAAAGCAAACTCATTTTTTAAAAACAAAATCTTGCTATTTTCATTATATAGAATGTTATTTTAACTAGTGGTTGTTCTCATGCATTAGAACTATGTTTTGATTGTATGGCCGATCCAGGAGATAATATTCTTCTTCCTCGACCTGGGTTTTCACTATACGTTACATTATGTCAATCGCTTGGCATTGAAACTCGATTTTATGATTTAATCGTAAATTAAATTCGAAAAAACGAAAAAAATAGGGTCCATTCTATATTTTCTATTAATTTAGCCGGATGAAAATTGGCAAGTTAATATAGATCATCTTGAATCATTAATTGATGATCGAACACGAGCTGTTCTAATTAATAATCCAAGTAATCCATGCGGAGCTGTTTATACAGCAGAACATTTACGAAAAATTTTACTTGTATGTGAACAAAATCATTTACCAATTATTGCAGACGAAATTTATGCAGATATGGTAAACAATAAAAGAAAACGAACTGACATGATTTTCATTGAATATTATGATTGATTTTTTTTGTGAAGGTTTTCCCTGGTAATGAATTTCATTTTCTTGGAATGCTTTCGGAAAATGTACCCATCGTTTCTTGTGGTGGTATTGCAAAGCGTTTTATATGTCCAGGATGGCGTCTCGGTTGGATTGTTGTTCATGATAGACATAATCTTTTTAAAGGTAAAACAAAATGATAAAAGACAAACTTCGAATGACTTTATTATGCTAGATACAATTCAACCTGGCTTAATTGACTTATCTAGTCGTATCCTTGGTCCGAGCTCCGTCACTCAAGCAGCTCTATCTCATATTCTTTCTGAAACACCAGAGTCTTATTTTGATGATATTCTTCATCAAATACAAGTAAAAGTTGAACAGTAAATTTGATCTCTTCATTTACCTAAGTCTATTTAGAGTAATGCAGATTATTTTTATCATTCATTATTGAATACACCTGGTCTTCAACCAATTATGCCTCAAGGTGCTATGTATATGCTTATACGCATAAACACAAAGGATTTTAAAGACATTGAAAGTGACAAAGACTTCTTCACTAAATTAATTTGCGAAGAATCAATATCTTGTCTTCCAGCATCTGTAAGTTATATTTCTACGTATTGAATAAGTAAATTTGTTTTTTTAGGTATTTGGTATTGATAATTTCTTTCGTATTGTACTTACGACACCAACGGATAAAACTGAAGAGGCGTGTCAACGAATACTCGAATTTTGTCAGCGACACATCAAACCTGTTACTTGAATAAATAAAATTTACTTATTTATTTATTTGTTTGTTTGTTTTTCATTTCAAGAATAAAAAAAAGCAAAAATATAATACTGAGCGCGATTACTAATCCTAATAATAAATCAAGTAAATATCTGTAATAGTTCAGTTTACCTACAAATTATACAAGCATTAATATGAAACTTTACTCTTCATATTTCTTATAACACGGACTCAACAATATGTTTTTAATCAATTTATAAAAAATCAAACAAGATCTACGATATCAAATAGCCTTCTTGTTCTTATCATTGCTTGTCTAATCATAGTGGCAACATGACTGTAAGTCAAGTTTAAGTTCTGGATAGAGAAAGAAAAGTTTTTATTTATTTTTTTATAGATTATTAACTGTTTATTTCTATAAAGATCAAATAAAAAACATAGTTACAAATACCGGTTTAAGTAAACGTACCACAGTTATTCATCAATTTCTTCCGGAAGTTCTTTCTCGTCCATCAATACGTGAACAACATAAACAAGAAACATCATCATATGAGCAAACTCATGCTCGATCACCGACAAATACCAAGTTCAACTCTATGCATGAAAATGAAAAACGAAAGCGAACATCTGTGCATACATTTATGAATTCATATGATAAAGATCAACAGAATTTAATTAAACATTCAAAATCAGCAGCTGATCTTTTTTAGATCATTAAAATTTGACGAATATAAATAATTTCACATATCATATGAAAATATTCGATGGAATTCATAAAGAAACAGTAGTGTCAATAAATATCTTGAAAATCGGGAATGTTGAAGAAGTGAAGAAAGATGTGTGAGGCATCGAACAATATATACAACGATGCTATTAGTAGAATTTCGTTTTTGCTTTTTAGACAAGAATTCACGCGATAAATATGCGCTCTTTATAGATCTGTATTAATGACGAGTGAAAACATACTGACATACACACAATTCGCAATATTTCTTCATTATAGGTAAAGTACTACATTCACTGCAAACATCGTATATTTCATCCTGAGCTAGAAAATAAAATCTTGGACATTATAGCTGCCAATTCATCAAATCGTATGTACCCTGTTCCAGTTCGTGTTACTCATTTTACACAAAAAATAGTGCTATAATTTTAAATATCTTTTCAATATGTATCCTTTAATAATTGGTCGTGTCGAAATGCACACACAAATCAAAAATAAGAACTTTCGCAAAAAAAAAGCACAACAGGAAAAACAAAGAAAAATTTTCGTACACATGAAGAATTATTTAAATAAACAACACGTATTATTTTATTTTATCTCAATCAGTATTGAAAATATACAGACTAATTAACTAATAATACAATCTTTTTTCCTTCGAACTTCATTTGATTTCTTATCTTTTTTATTTAATGTCGTCGATTTTTTCATTAATGTTGGATTAATTGTATTGGGCCGTAGACCCGCACATTCATCAACATAACTTATTTTCGTTCCATAATTCATGGACTTTTTAATACGATTGCCATGTATGTCAAATTGTTGATAAATGGAATTAAAATCATCTTGTTCATCATCATCGGACGACGATGACGAAGATGATCGACGTATTGTTGAAACATTTTTCTTCGATCTATAACTCATTGTAGGTGAACGTTTATAAACTTTTTCTTTATGATCATCAACAAATCGAACATGATGTTGTTTTGTAAAACGTGTTGAACCATTTAGTGACCGGGAACGTGGAAATTGTGCTGACATTGTCGAATACGCTGTTGATTTCGGTCTTGAAATAGGATACATTATTTCATTGGAATCAAAATTTTTCAAACGAGTTGTTGGCTGATCAACTAAGGTTTCTTGAGATATGGTTGGATAGGTTTTCACTTTCGGTTTCGATATTGATTTATAACTTAGATCAGGTAATGACGCATGTGATGATTTTGATGCTGAGCAACGTGCAATTTCAAGTGTTGCACCATGACGATCAAGTTGTTCGAGATTCAAATCATTATAGAATTGAATTGGTTCACGTGAACGACTTCGTGTTATATTCAATTTTTGTTGTTCGTGATGATCATTTGTTAACGTTGAATCAGGAGACGTTTGATATTGAAGAAAAACCTGTGGTTGATGGCGATTATAACGACGACTACTCGTACCATCGGATAAATAACCATTCGTATAATCACGTTTATATTTTTGAACACCAGCTCCATCTGATACATAACCTGTTGGTTCTTTTGTTCGTCGATTTGATGTAGTTTGTTGTCGATTATTAATTTTAGAACGTGCTGGAATAATTTTAACATGCTGATTTGTATATGAATATGATGTTGGAATAATATCAGGACTTTGATGAAATTTATTTTGTTGATTTAATTTTGTATTTATTAAACGATTATTTCTTTGCGATGCGCATTCATTTGAACAAAATAATGCTCCATAACGCGGAAAGAAACCACGATTATGAAGTGGTATACGGCATGTATAACAATAAAAACAGGTGTCTGTTGCATGCCAATGTTGAGATTCATGTGCCATTTGTGGTTGGTCAGTTTCAATACGTTCACCACATGTATCACAATATTCAGCATACATTGTTTCAAAACAGTTTAGGCAAAATGATTGACTTTGACGCATAACATAGCGTTCACCACCTAAACGTTTTTTACAATTTGAACAACAAAAATGATCCATATGCCAACTATAACCTTCGGCTTCGGTACATTCGTCACTGAAGATGATCTAAATGAATGAGTATATGTTTGTTTTCATATTCAGCTAGATATAAAGAGATCGTCATCGTCTGTAACACTCACAAAATACTCAATTATTCATTGATTCAATATCGCGTGATAAATAATATGTCTATGCTGACATTCACAAAAAGATGTATATATCAAGTATAAAAAATAAAGTTAAGTTATCATCACTCAGTACCTTATGTTGAAACAATGGTAATATTCTTCTATGTGTATGTATACTCCAAACTAGTAACCCAATAATTTTACTGTGTTTTTGTGAGTATGCATGTATATGTCGTAGGATAGATTAAAATCCAGTGCAGATTAAAATAATTTTGATCTGAACTAGTTCAGTTTAAAATTTTTCTTTGTTGAAATCGAAGTTATTTTAATCTGAACTGAATTTCAATCTGCCCTACAACATATATATATACATGTATGCAGTTCAATGTCTACATATGTGTTCATTTCTGTCATGCCTATATTATTATCTCTAATGATTATCGAATCAATTATAGTTTCCTTTGAACGACAACTGTTCTCGTTTCTTTCGTATTGATTAAACATCATGTTTATAGCGTTTGTTTCTTTTCTATGTAAGTAATGATCAAATACATACTTCGTCACATCCTGTACATCGTGGTTTATACAATTCAGCATGATGTCGTCCACAATAAAGTTGACCATCTTTGTAAAAATATATTAAATTAACCAGAAATTCGTTGCATTGTTTACAAGTAAAACATTGTGGATGCCAAAGACCAGCACGACCGGCTCGTTCGGCAAATACACATATCGAACCCGAGTCAATTAAATTTTGACACTACAAAACAAAGTGAAAGGCAATTAATTTCAATCTCTGTTCTCTATTCAACAAATGTCTATTATTATAACGTTTCGGGATATCTGTCTTTGATTTCACACTTAGTGCCATAGCAAATGTCAAATACACTTGCTGTTCACTACAGTCAATGAACTTTACATTGCCCGTATGTTCAACACAATTAACTTTTCTATCGTGTTTGATAATGATTTTCTTCTATGATGCATGTCTAGTAATAATATGTATCTTTATATGAGATTGTTATTCTACATTCTAGAACATATTTTTGTATTTCATTTTACGAAATAGATTCATTGATCGTTATCAGAATCGGATCAGCGTGACGACGATCTTAATTTTTTGCAAAACTGAAACTACTGATTGTATACTTTGATCAGATATTGAACTCGTGTCAAAAAGATATTAATTTTCTTCATTCTCTCGATAAATATTTCTTCTTTGAATCAGCTAGCCTTAAATGTCAAATATTGAAATATGATATACATATTTTTTAAAGTGTCGTGAATTTGTTCTAGTGTCGTAACTTGCAAATATATTAATCTTTCATCGAATAAAAATGAACAAATAGTTGAATGATATACTCTTCAACTTACTCCACGACATGGCATAGGAGATTGTGTCAAAGGTAATTGTCTAGCAGAACCGCGACCAAGTGCATTATGTCGTTGTTGTTCATTAAAAATTTTTAATTCATTTCTTTCATCTTCTGTTAATGTACGACAATATTTGGGATCTGAATCATGTGGAGGTAATTGCTCTTCCAGCATTTTCTGTTACGAAAATAGAAGAAATAGAATTATGACCTAATAAAAAAAAATAAGGTAACCAAATCAATTTACTGTTCGATATTTTTCACCAATGGAATTAAGAAATGGAACTTTATCTTCAGGAAAACACTTGAAAAATTGTCGCACCTAAAACAAATATTACTGCATAGTTGAACTATCATGTACTATTTACATATTTACTAACCTGTTCTGCTTTAAGACCAGAAGGACACCATGCATATTCTTCCAAAGCACAACCAGAATCATCATCACTGTTTGATAGACGAGAATGTTGTTGAAGCATTTTTGTATTCATCAAGATCAATTAGATGTTTGTACAAACTCTAGAAAGAACAGTAAACGAATAAGTACAATTTAATGCATCATGTCTGTATGTCTCGATTATACGATTAAAAAGAAAAGAAAAGTACGAGAGATTTATCTCTCTCTCTCTCGCCTTTCAAAAGACATGAGAACAAAACGAACGATTATGTATGGACTACTAAATCATCAAGATAACAGTGAACTTTTTTGTTGAAAAATATGATGAAATAACAGTTGTCACATTGAATGGGTGTTCGCGTAAGGTCAGGGATATATAAGAGAAAACTTCTTCTTACATATAAACGTCAAATTTCAAGAACAATTCAATGATCATATTCGCTATTTGCTTAACAATAATAGAAGCAAAGAAAAATATGGCAGATGTTCAAAAAATTAGAATAATTGGATAATAGGCTGGTTCTACCTTGGGTGCAATTAGATAAGAAATGTTTCAATAGTTTTTATCCGAAATGTCTAGCTCAAAAATGTAGACAGAAAAGAGCAGCTTTCTTCTTCTTTTTTCGTCTTTACCGTATCTCTAATAATTTGTTTACAGTTATGATGCAATAAAACAATGAAGGCAAGATGATTTCTCTAACGTATTCTCATACATTGACAAGTTCTTCATGAATAAAATAAACATAACATTTAGAAGAAGAAAAAACTCCGAATAAAATGTTTGAAGAAAGATGTATTATTTCTTTTGCTTACTTATCGAGAATAATCATGGCAGGATTGATCAAAGATTTTTCTTTTAGAAGTAACAGATGAATGTACAGTATACTTATCGGGAAACGAACAAAAAAGCATGCGTCGCGGTAGTAAAGAAAAAAGTACCTAATTAACAATAATCACACATCATGGAGAGGCATGTAAACGTACGATTGCGTGAGTATGTTCAGCTAGAATTCATGTTTTGGAGATGTCCGAAAATGAGGTCACTAAGATATGCTCAAATTCGTTAGAATAAAAGATGAATGAACAAATTAATTTTTGGACAAGTTATTAGAAGATGGGAAAAAAACTTCACGTGCTTATGCAAATGAAGATATCTACAATTAGACATAACACTTTAAACAAGATAAAATGTATGTGTAAACAATGATGTCTCACATGTGAGTATCTCAAAGCATTTCAACGAAGAAAATTAAACAAATGTGCTAAGCTTTTGTGAAATATGGCTTGAAAAACATTCTTCTATCAATTTAATAACAAAAGAAACCTAAAACGTTACACACTATAGCTATTGTTTCTTTAAGATTCTTAGCAAACGAGAGCTTATCCTAGTGTAAATTTCTTTCAGTATTCTAGAAAATGATTCATCGTTAGTAAAACAAATTATTTCATAGAAAGATTTCAAAACCAAAATGCAAGAATCAAACTACGATCAAAAATTCAATAGGATTACTACTCAATCGATTGGTCCAATGACAAGTTTCTCCTCAACATAGGTTTCAAGTAAATCTATGAATATAAATTTCAATTTTCTAACGGATGTTTTACACCTATCCTATACTATTGAACCATATCTAATACATTTAAATCCCAAAACGAAACGACGAACAGCTCGTCACACTTGATTTTCACATAATATCTGAATAAATGCAAAATACAAATGAGTTATGATGGTTTTGATCGTATTTGAAACCATTAGCGATTAGAAAAATTTTCAATTTATCCCATATTTCTTTTCTTTTTACCTTTATATGTTGTTGTCATGTTGTGAATATTGATTTCGTTTCTTTGTCTTGAATTTTTAATTGAAATGTGTGTCGTTCTTTTCCCGGATTCGTTCGTATGCAATTGTAAATGAATGGATAGGAAACGAACTGGACGAACAACTGAACAAAGACACAATGGTGCTCGTTCAGTGACGACCGATTTGATCGATGAGAAGAAGAAGAAAAATATATATATATACGTTGGTTCGCCTGCTATAGCTACTATATAAACAAATCGATGCTGGTTCGTTCGTTTGTTCGATTCTTTTTTTTCATTCGCGCCGTAACCGCGAAGATTCAAAATTTGCGCCTTCTCTCATTAAATGTACGGCGAGAGAGAGGGAGAGAGATCATAAGTAAAAGAATCGAAAGAGAAGAGAACAAGAGAACGATTGTTCAACGAGTTATTGCTTGTGCAAACATCTGTTGACATCGAAAGACGCGTAGCGTCACACTTTGATGTTTCTCCTACTTCACTTTCAAGCTTGAATATATTTTTCATCTTCACCCCTTCTGGCCATCAGATCTGGTAAATGAATGAATATGTGTAACGTATTGAAGCAAAAGGAAAGAGAAACAAAATTGAACACTTATTAGAGAAAAGAAAAGCATTTGACTCGTTTTAGGTTAGAAGTGTGTATGTCTTGTTTTTCTTTACTTAAGTATACTACTATACTGGATCAAGAGGTACCTTGTTACGTGTCAATGTACATATAGACATGTGTCAATAATAACCTATACTTGTACGTGTATGTCTAAAGTAACGGTGTGAATTTACGCATTGAATGATCCAGATATTTATTGAGTTTTGCTTATTGAAGTAATAAATATTATGAAAAGATCAAGGAATCAAGACGAATGTTCTTGAACATAATACTCTATGTTTGTCGCTAGAAATATACGATAGCTAACTACAGGGAAAAAATAGAAGTCAAAACGTTTAGATCAAGAAATTTGATGATAATCAGACGATCAATACCATAAAAAATAACTATTTTAATTACTTGTTCTTGGTCGTTGCTAATCACGTACATTAGCTTTCATGCATTTCAATCTGTCGGCGTTCGATGTCTATCAATGACATTCATTAGTCGTACTCATCACCTTGATATTCATAGATATATAAAAGAAAGT
Source organism: Rotaria magnacalcarata (assembly GCA_900239745.1). Taxonomy (NCBI): domain Eukaryota; kingdom Metazoa; phylum Rotifera; class Eurotatoria; order Philodinida; family Philodinidae; genus Rotaria; species Rotaria magnacalcarata. The sequence goes on from OENM01000214.1 coordinate 45,885, forward strand.
GCCCTAAAAAGCCATATAAAATCGTTATGATTAAAGTGATAAACAGGGAATACTCATTTCTTTTTGTATATCAATTCAAATATTTTACGCAATACTGCATGTTTAAAAAAAAGCAAGACCAGTCTCATGTGTGAATCCATGCAAAATGTGAGAATTCGATACGACTCAAAGTGTTCTTTACATGCAAGAAAATAATGTGCGGTGAACATTTCTTTACAAAATCGATTTATTCATGTGTAGATATTGTAAATCTGATCATAATTTGTAAGTGTTTGTTTTCTTACGGTTAGTTGACTTAAGAAACAAAAACATCAATTTGTAATTCTGGTAAATAAATGAATTGATACTTCAAGACGAGGTGAGCCTAAAATCAGTTGATTACGTAACAACATATTATGTAGGTTCTATCATCGAGTATTAGTAATCGTCTTGACCGTGGTTATATGAAAGCATTTCTCATAATACAAATGAATATACATGACTTTTGAATCGTTTGAAAATAAAATAATTGTATTGCTACTTGAAAAATCTACATTTGGATTATGATCACACAGCTCATATTAAAATCAATTAACAATTGTCACGCTGCATGATATTATAAAGACTTTTTCTTTTATAACAAATAGAAGTTACAGTCAATATCAAGACTTGTCCATAACATGGTAGATTTGAATAAAATAAAAGTGTCCTACAAGAAATAATTATCTGCTTCATTGTTGAGTGTTTAGTAATAGCTTGTTGTAGTTCTTGAAAAAGAATTCAATTATAATATGTTAGGTTCAAAAAGAAGGTTTAATGAAGCTTTAAATAAAAATAATCAACTACTGATCATTTCTTATAATACATAGTATCTAAATTTCTCAGTTTCTTTTTCAACAAAATAAAATAAAACCACACAAACACTTTAGTAATGCAAATCGGAAGAAAAAAAAACACACGGTTGATAATAGAAGTAGCATAGCGATATAACTAATGTAATAAAGAAAAGAAAAAAGAAATCATAATTATGTTCTCTTTATTTTGTTTGATATTAATGTTCCTGTTTTCTTTTTGTTATGAACGATCATTTTGAATTACATGAAGCCTGTATCACTTTCAGTAGCATAATCGGAAACTCGATTTCCATCAATATCAATCGTTTCGATTTTTGTTCCACCACTTTTATAAACTATTTCGCTTTTCGTTCGAACTTTATTTGTATCGATTGGTTCTTCCAGAAATTCATTTAATGCTTCAGATACTGTTCGATCAGGTCGACAATTCTAAAATGATATATTTTATTTTATTTACTAAAATTTTCATCAAACTTTTCTAACTTTGGGTTTTTCACGATGTGTATTTACAGCTTCAGCTCCCAATGGTATGCATTCCATTAAACAACCGTAAGCCATAGGCGTTAATTTGATCACTGTATGCAATGGTACTTTTGTGTAGGGAAGATCGTCTAAGAAATTTTCAATAAGATAAGTCTAATGTAATATTACTAGTATACCGGCATCTTTATTTAGAAAATAAGCAAGAATACAACGTGCAACAGCCTGATGGCAAACCACAAGAACATTTTCAGCACGTTCTAATTCCATTATAACTGGTTCCAAACGTGCAACAAGATCTTGATAAGACTAGAATAAAAAAATCAATGATGAAAAATCATCTTATAGTGTTACACAAAACTCTTGCAAGATGAACTTAAAATTCGATAGAGCAAGTTCATGTGATTCAAAGATCTTGTTTTTATTTTTTTTTTGAAAAATTTAATTCATTCAAATCTCTGAATAAGCCTATTCGGAAAAATAATCTCTTTCACGTATGAAAAGACAATAGATATTTTGTTTTCTTCCGAAACAAAGTCAAATTTAGGGTTCTTTTCTTTTAATAAAAATTTATCTTTTATTATTTTTTGGAACTGCACTTATTTTATTGATGGGTTCGCATTAGAAGTGTCATTGGCTGATTTTTAATATTCTTTAAAAAAAATGAAAGCATAATTTGACTCATTCAACCATAACTGTGAAATAGTGTATTAAGTTTTATTTCACTTATAATTGAAATATCTATCAAAAATAAAAATCTACGCAGAAGTATTGTTCAAAAAGAATCTATTATCTTTTTATTTGATTTTAATATCATTATGCAAAACTTTCTTTTCATATTACCTCTCCACCAGGATAACGATAATGATATTTAGCTTGATCGCGAGCAGAAAATTCTTCTGGATAGCGAGTTGCTATTTCTACATATGTTAAACCCTCACAAATACCCTAGATAAAACAAATAAAAAACAATAAATTTCTATAGTAATGTGTACATACTGCATTAATTTCATTCAAAGCTTTCCATTGTTCTTTTGGCGCATTAATTTTAGCTGCTGATTGAATAGTTCTTTGCATTTGACTTGTCCAAACAATTAAATCGGGAATATTTTCTAGATAAAATTAAAACTGCGAATGGATTTTTTGTCTTTCTTTTGTTTTGATTTAATTTACCATGAGCTACATAGTTGGCAAGTGCATCGGCATACTAGCAAAAATAACAAATGGACATCGAAAAATTGATTAATTTGATAGAATTAATACCGCTTTTCCATTAATTGATAATGGTGGATCGCCACCAATACGTTGTTGAACATTCAATTCGGATTCACCATGCTAGAAATCAAGAAGAGTATTTCGTTCGAGATAAACTTTCATTTTAATTTACTCGTGTTAAATAGATTGTTCTGGGTGTTACATGAATATTCATAAGAAAATAAACGACACGGCTTTGAATATGACCTGGAAAGTACGTATTAGAATATGAATATTTTTTTTAATTTTTAGTTTACCTCCGATTTTATGAACAAGAAAACGTTCACCACAATTGAAAATTTTAATAAATGAAAAAAGGTTTTCGTCAGTTTTATCATCAATCGGTTCATAACGTTTTTCATATTGTTCAATACGTAAAAGAAAATCTGCTACAGCTTCTTCTTGTGCAACATCTTTATAATCAGGACTTTTTAATTTGACTTCCTTAAAAATGATAGTTTATTTAAATTTGTCTTGATTCAGTATTTTGTTTTACTCGACTGAACATACTTTAATATTTGCTTCAATTATTTCTGATGAATCACAAATAGACTCAACAAAAAATACTCGAAAACAATAGGTTTGTGTACAAAAATCATGAATAGCTCTACGTCGTTCACGTGTTATATTGGTTGCATCAAAAATAGCAACTTCACCTTCATCGGCAAGATAATTGCATGCATCTTCAAGTGCTTTTTGTGCACATTGACTAAAAAATAAAAATATGTATTCTTTGTTTTTTTCTCGACTTGTTAAATTTTGAAATAGAATATATACTTTAATACAGCCATAGCTTCAGCATTATCGGGATCAAAGAAGTTTTTATCGGCATGAGACTTAACAGCACGACGATATTCTCCAACATTAAAGACTAGAAACCAAAGACTTTTTTTTAATTGAATATTCTCATTCCATTTNAAACAAAATAAGTACCTGGTCTTATAATAGGATGTCAAAGGGATTCGTTTTCCTTTAGATTTTTTAAATATAGTTTATATATAGTAAGGTAGCTATATATATATATATATATATGCGTTCGACTATTGGCTTCTTTTTTTGTTCTGCATGTAAAGTATGATTGATGTATCATGTGAACTTTTAACTAAATGCGCCAGTATTTACTTAACCAATGTATTCTATTAAAGTAACTCTAGAGTATTCCTTTTTTTAAATTTCAACCTTGTCGATGACTTTCTTTTGCTGACGGCTTACTTTTTTTCTTTACATCTATATTAGTCTTTTGAACGATTCTCATGATCTGTATTTTTATCAGAATAATAATGATGAATGTTAACGTCAATAAACGTTAGTATAGGCGTAGAATTTTTTCCTGAAATCCACAATATCACCGTTGGACTGTTTATATTTATATAATACTAGTGATATTTTATTCACGTACCTTTTGTTTTTATTCCGATCCATTGTAAATAACGTGCCAATTTACGTGAAATATACGTCTTTAAATGAAGGAACATGAAAATAATTTGTATGATCAACTAGAAAATTTTACTTTGCCTCTAGCTGGTAATCCAGCCATAGCCTTAATAAAAATAAGTATGATATAAGATTAAAAAGGAAAACGGTTTTTATAGATAATTTTTCTACATACAATAATGGTCGGAGTTCGAACGAGACGATCGCGACATGCTACAAGAAAAAATATAATAGAAAAGAAGAAAAAACCAAGAATATAAAATTATTTCTTTTTCATTCAATTGAACAATTTTGATTAGTAACCGAATCTGATAGTTATATGTTACTAGTGTGCGCTCACCTTGACTCAATCGTCGTCGATTCATTATAGGATTATCTGGATCAAGAAACGAGCGGCGTTTTCGCCAATAATTCAAATCAAATTTTGATGCATCTTCCGTGTCATCCGTTGTAGTTGGTTCTTCTTGCATAGTGTTATTGTATGATGGCTTCGACATAGGTTAGTATTTTCAAATTATTAATAATCTTTGCGAACGTTCTATTTCTTTAATAAAAACAAGAAGAAAAGCTATTGCGAGTTGAGCCTGTCTTACTATTAGCTGATAGTGTGGCAATAGTGCCGCTCAGAAAAAAAACAAATGCCATTTTCTTTTCTTCTTTTGCTTCCTTACTCTCCTCGTCGAACAAAATATCATTTAAAACACAGTTTTATTTTTATTTTTTCTACACGTGTATGTAATGTACTTAAATATTCTCCAATTGATTTTTAAATGAAAGAAAACTGCGACGAGTCATGAATGTTTGTTTTGCTCAATTACAGCTAGCTAATGATTGTGTATGAAATTCTATACCCTTTTTCTGTTTTCTTATAAGACAAGCACAGGATCAGTAAATAAACAATAATCAAATTCTATCATTGTTTCATGTGTCGATGCATTTCATGTCTTCTTTTATTTCTCATCTATCTATGTAGTTATGTTAGTATAGTGTTAAACTCGTTGGTAAACTATCAGCACAACGAAGTAAGGTTATGACCATATATTTTTACGTAGCGTTCGCTGTCATGTGATTTTTTTTCTAGATGAATGAGTAGCGTGACAAGAGCAAAAAACATATGTGATACGCACAAGTAAACGCGAATGACAACGTCATTCATTTGTACATTGAATTTCTTTTTACTTTGTGTTAGTAGAAGACACAGAAAGATAAGAACAAAGCAATCACGTGCTTGAAATACGAGTTTGCATTTTATTAATAGAGAAGATAGCTATTTAGCTAGTAATCGTGTGATAAGAAAAGGAAACATGACTTAACCTTAGACTGTTTTCAGCTGTCTAAAGATACAACACAGCAAATATGTGAGTACAGAACGAGAGAAAATTTGCGCGAATAAGAAAATAATTGAATAAAATATACTGTTAATACATATGCAAATATAAAGATATTGGAAAGAATACGATACAGAAAAGATTTTAATAGTTACCTTTTGATGGTATTGGTACCTTTTCAAAAGTTGATGGTCGAGCAACAGCCGATGATGATGATATGAGGTCTCCACTTCTAAAACAATACAAATCAATATTTCTCCTATAATATTTTTTGAAATTTCTATTAAAATATTCTCCAGGTATCAATGAAATTAACTCGAAAGTCGTTGAATAACAATATATTCACGGTAAGCTGTATTAAACTATTAATTCGATGTTTTTTAAAACCACAAATTTTGTACAAAATATAACCAATGAAAAAAAAAAGTTTAGTTTATATTTCAGTGTTATCAGATGTCAATGTTTCCTGTCATAATACCAGACATAAGTATTCGACATGGAATAGACTTTTATTAGTGCGTTTTTTCTTTTTACAACTAATCGTGGTTACTATTTGCTGATGATAATCTACTAAAATTTGTATCACTGAAAAAAAAATACCATATGAGTTAATACTTCAATAATTACTACATGGTTTATCATGTATTTGAATTAGAGATTATTTTGTATTCTCCTAGCGTTTTATTTATCATATCATAAGAAGCCTATCTTTCAGTGGTCTTTTTCTTCTTTTACATTGCTTGAAAACTACAATCAAGTATATAACAAATACTTTTGATTGTGTTTTATTTCATTTTAAAAAAAATTTTATATATTATCTACGGTTTTTAATAGTAAGCAATTTTATAGAATACAAACGATATGATTGAATATTTTAGCCTAATGCCATTAGTAAGAAATTACAGAGTAAATCATCAGTTCAATAATATCCATGCAAATCAAATGAACTGCTATTGACAATACATATAAAATAGCAAATATTGTTATAACGTGCACAGTCCAAAAATAACATAACCATCATCACCTGTGTAAAGGTTACAGAACACATCACTCGTGATAAACGAATTAAAAATATAATAGAACACTTACAGCATCATTCTTATATTGTCGTTTTTATAGTTTTTTCGTTTGCTTATGATAACAAAAATCTGAATTGAAGAGAATCAATCGTTTAAAAGAAAAAATATTGTTCGCTTCCTTTTTATGTGAAAAAGTTCGGTAAAAATAAAAGAAAAATTATTCAAGTCATAAGAGTATTTATTTTCTTTCTCGTGATGATTGACATGTATATAATTTATTTACATACGTTGGTGGTGTAGAAAGAAACCGACAAAAAATAGATTTATATGTATAATAATAAGACGAAATGAAAGAAAAAAAAGCTACCGTACAATGAGAGAAGCAAAGGTCACATCAGTAATATGTTTTTCAATTTTTTATTTTGTGCTTACGAATTCACGCCGGCACTGTTCTTGAATATATATGCGTGTAACGTGCAAAGACAACAAAATCAACCATTCTCAAAGTTTAACATGAATTACATGTGATTCGCTGCTAGTTCCAGATGGCTTCTTTTTATAAGATGTTGCATGTTCAATATCGTCTGATGCCGGTGAATCAAACTGTTCAACAAGATCGTTTGCTAACGCAAGAATCGCTTCATCATTACGGTGAAATTTTGTTTGAATCAACTCTTTTTGTTGTACAACATCGTATGTTACCAAATATACTAAAGAAATAAAGTTAGAAAATACAGATAGTTATATACTATGACATTTTAATATATTTTGAAGTAGTAAGACAACATGCATTTGAATATGAGAAGTGATGATAATTTTCTCTCTGACACTAATTTAAATAGAAACATTGAGTTCAACTATACTATGCAACGAGGAACAAAAACACTGCAGATCACTTAAATCGTATTTCATTCAAAATCGATCAAGCTTATATTTATCGAATAAAATTGATGTCGTTAAAACACCAATCAAGTCATACGAATATTTTTGAGAAATATGATAATGAATGAATGTTGAATGATGCAGCAACCCAGGTCGACTGATCCGGTATCGGATTCGATAGGAACCTGGAAATATCCTACAATCCGATACAATTTTATCGGATTCCGGGTCGAGGATCCGACGTCGATTCCTCGACCCGGAATTCAACGATAATTCTATAAGATCTGACAGGATCCGATAAAATCGTATTGGATTCCAGTCGGATCGGATGGGTTCCGATAGGGGCCTACTGTCGGATTGCTCAACCTGGGAAAACAAGGGTACTACATTTATTCTATCGTATACATTCAGGATAATATTCTCTATTCAGAATTTTTAGATTTCAATTTTTATTTTACGTATCAATTGTATTCGGTCATAAAATTCTTAAATGAATTCTATTGAGAGTTGTTTTTAACGTTGATAAGAGAAAGGCCACACGTATTAAATCATCATTGTACCTAAATGACTTTGAAATCGATCAAAACTGTACCTCAATCTCAGTCACGTAACCAGAGAAAAACGTAGAGTCGGGAAGAATGAAATTCGTGACCTTGCTGGTAATCGAAGTAAATATTCTACGAAATTGCTTTCAAAGAAGACTCAAAGTCTCAGAGAGAAGCACTCAACACCTACATCTAACTGCATCATGAATAAACCTGCTTGTTTATAATGAAATTTATCATTGAAATATACTTCAGTTTCAAATGGCATTTTAAAATTATAATTTTAGCTTACCAGGATCATAATGTAAATTATTATACAAAAGAAAAACTCGATAAGGATAATGTCGGTCTTCACCAAAATAATCGATTCGTCCTTCACATTGTGTATTAATAACACATATTTCAATTTCATATTCTTGTGTTAATATAGCTAATTCAATTCCACCTCCCCATGAATCATCTAAAATTTTAATATAAATATGAACTAAGAAAAAAAAACGGAATTCAAATACGTTTGTCTTACCCTTTCGAATCCATTTTGAATATTCAGAATTTGTTCGACCAAGCATAGCTTCGGAATAAGTTATTTGATCGGATTCTATTTTTGTTGCAACTAAATTGCGTAAATATTTATTTGATGCTAAATCTAGTTTTCCTGAATGTAAAACAAAATAAATCGATGAGAAAAGACAGCTATTATCAGCCGGCACAGAAAATCTTATAAGCTGTCCAATAAGAGATTTTTTTGTTGATAAATTATTTGTTGTTTTTGCTTGAGTGAGAGATGATGATGATGATTCTTCTAAATTCAGTGAAGATGATGCTGTTGAATTGAAATAATCGGATTTATCTAATGAACTTGCAGCATGTTTATCATTTGTTGATAGTTCATCATTATCTTGTTGTTGACAAAGTATTAATTCAGTTAAATCAATATAAAGTTCTTCATTACCTGATAAACCATATTTATCAAAGGTTACGGATACATCATAATGTGTAGTACTAAAATTATTATTCATTGGATAAAGTAATGAACAACCGTTGGGTCCACTTCGATAGATGGAAATACGTAGTAACTGATCAACTGTTAAATGTAAATCATGAGCTATTTGTTTAAATAAATCAATGATTCGATATCGAGCAGCAATTTCCATGCTATGATATTTATTAGGTTTAAGACGAATAAGAATTCGTAATAGAGGGCCAGCCATACTGATTCAAGTTATTATTTGACTAAAGGAATCTGAAATAAAGACGATAGATTATGTCTCTGACAGAAGCACGCGCTTATTTATATTGAAAAACGACGTTTGTTGTTTATTATTTGATAATTTGGGATCTGAATTTTTATTAGTCATTGTGAACCAATTGAATAGAATTTATTAACCACTCTCATGTTGAGTAGTTGAAAATTACTAGTTATTCATGAATCGAATTTTTGCTTTTATCAATTTTACAAGTGATCTTTAATAGATAGTTATTTTACTAACATCAAACTAATTTAATTGAAGAAGATGTCACTAGAACCAAGAAGAAAAAAATGCTATTACTGTATATGTTCATGGTATTTCCTTTTCACTGTATTAAAGATCTTGTTTTTGTCATTGTCAGTTAAACTACTGATTCATAATTTTGAATTGATGGTACCCTATAGAAGAATTTATCTAAATTTAATTTCATCTTTGATCGAAATGTTTCATGTTCGAATTCGGAGCAGCAGTCTTATAGAAAGACTGTTCTAGAGAAGTTTCACTTGTGGTAACGTAACATATCAAAACATGCTGAATTTTCCACATCGCTTGAAAATTTTCACTTGATGAAGATAGTGAGAAATACATCTATATTTTATCAAGCAGTATTAAATCCAATATTAGTTTTAAAATTTCTTTTACAAAAATATCTGTCATTCAATATTTGATGTATATTTCACATTGGATACAACAACTCTTATTCAAGATAATTAAATTGAAAAAAAATGATGCCAGTACACTATGAGCATTGATCAACAAAAGGAGATAACAACTAAAACTTTTCAATGTTCATCTTTAGTAACTTCATGACATTGTTAAAGCAATACAAGAAAGTTCTGAGCATTTAAATATTCGTTTGCTTCATAGTGAAATTATTACAGCTACAAAATTGATCAAAGACAAAAATACATGAAAATCATCACGATGGGTTTCGGTTAATGCTCTTTAAAAAAATGGAATTTGACTGTATTCATATATACATATAAAAACCATGACAAATACTTTCGCGTTAGCTTTGTTCCAAGTAATATTTTCAATAGACAAATCATTCAATAGTATACGATCTAGTAAAGTTTATGATTGATTTTTTGTTTACATTTTCCCATTTCTTTACAATGTGCACAAGCAATCATAATACATGTGAAAACAGTGAAAATAATACTTATACGAACAAACAGAAAAAAAAACGAAAAGCCTTATTTTGTATAAAAAAAATATATATAAACGTAATTATATATCGATTGTTTTCACTGTCTATGAATGGAATCTTGAAAAATCAAACGAACAAATGGTTTTGTTTCTGATAAAGCTATTGAACAAAACGGGCATATTGATTTTAAACCTTTAGTACCTAAAATAGAAAATAAAAATCTAGATGATAAACATTCTATTATTCATATTCTTCTTACCATAAGGTACTTTTATTTTTGACCAATACAACGTTGTTGACTGTGAAGTCATATGTCCACATGGATGAAAAGCATATGAAGTGGTGGATTCATTATCTGAATTTGGTATAACATAAAATGCTGGTTCAATGCCAGGTATAATTGGAATAAGTGGACCAACTGTTCGACAAAGCGGACATTCACGTGATTCACTATTATCATTTTTTACACCCCATTTATGATTTCCATGAACATGTCCACATAAAACGTAAACATATGCATTTGGAGTATTTGAAGATGTAGATGCAAATGGATTAGTTTTTATGATCAATGTATTTAATCCCACAGGGCATTGTGGTTTTTTAGAATTTAATTGATCTAATTCTAGTTCAAGTAAACGACGAGTCTAGAAAATGATACTTAATTCGCTGAAAGAAATTTGTAAAGAAAATATTTTACAGGTGTATTTTTAAGACCTTCAACTGATCTCCAAAGAAGTGTTGCTCCACATAGATCAATAAGACTTCCGTCTAAGAGAATATTATCTGTGTTTGAAGGAGGCTAAAAAAAAATATACGTATATAATAAATATTATTTGTATTTTCTTAATTCAATTGTTATTTACTGTTGATTGATAATTGAATTTTAATCGTCCTTCACCTAAATCAAAAACGCTTCCACAAACTGATACTTCTTTCCATTTAGTTGGTTTGGAATTTGTATTAAATTGATCACCGTCAAGATGCATAACTAAAATGCCATTTGTTGTGACACCATCCATTTCGTTACATTCATTTTTCCATTTTATCGATTTTTCCTATTAGAAATTATAATAATATACAAATATTCATGAATGATAATTTAGTAGTATACTCCAAGAAATATATTTTTCGATGCATCAAAACCAGCAGCATATATTCGAGTTGTATGTGGTGGATGACGTGAGACAACAATGCGGCATGCATAACGTGAGATAGTTGATTGTGGAACCGATAAATCATCAAATGTTTTCGCTCCAGCAACAGTATCCATAACAACACAATCGATTTGATTTTCTGATGATCGACCGATCTAAACAAGAAAATTTTCTTCCGTAATTATTTTATTAATTTCATAGCAAAGAATTTATACTTGAAACATATCTGAATCTTCGTCGTGTGCATATTGTACAACAACTGTTTGATTTCTTGATAATGTATATGAAATAGAATGAAAATCAGCTTGAGTTAATTTCTAAAATAGAAAACTGAAGCATATACTACATTGCTTTTAACATCAATTGTATTTTCATTAAAAACCATGTATCCTTCTGATTATTTACATGAAACCTATTGCTATATGATCGTTTCGCACTCAATATGTGTACAATCAATCTATATTCGTCTCAGATTTGATCAATATCGATTACATGCATAGACATGATTACATAATAACCTATGTTCCTCATCTTCTTCATTGCTTCATATCACTATGCCTACAAACAATTGAAAGTCCAAGATGTCCTTGTGAATACGATAGGCTAATTTATTATTTTTTTTATTTCATTTTGCTTTATTTGTTTCAATATTCTTGTTTTATTACCTGTACTTCATCAGCATTTTTACATAAATGCTGTCTTTGTGCTTTCAATCCATTAGGTTGTGTACGTTGTCGCAATTGGAATTTACTTTTTCGTCTACCACGATCACCACTAGGAATTTGTCCATTATATCTTAAGAAAATATAAAAAAATGCTAAGCACTTTTAAAGCTGAATATATAGACATAATAACAAGATTGAATGAATACCATATGGCATTAGACATATGAAGTATGTGCATATTTTTAGCCTTGAATATATCTAGATTCATATTCATTTTTCTTTTCATCGAAAATATTATAGGGATCTTTCAAGGTTTCAATTAAAAGCAATATATAAACAAAACAAAACAAAACAAAACAAAAAAGTGAAGAGTTCATGAGATAGATCTATGATAAGAAAACAATTCTTCATTTCTTATCGTCAAGTAACTGACAAACAGAATATCATCATATCTCAAACATATTAATTGTTAAGCTGTGTTTTATTTACTTCGAGCAATAACGATATTTCATTGTAAAAACAAATTACAAAAATATAAAATGTTTAAAGGAATCATTCAATATTCGACTGTGATTTTTATTTATATTACAATAGTTTAGAAGCAAACATCATATATCCGTAATCAAAGCACTTGAAATACTTGTCGATAGTCAAATAAAATCATCGATGAATGCATTTGTTAGAAAACAGTAAAATATGGAACTTACCCAAGGACAACTAATTCACCGTATTTTATTCGTTGGTGATCATCATTTGTATTAATGTCCGGCATTGTCTACGATGAGGATGCAGCGCAAAAACAAAAAAATATATATATAAGGCACTTCTACAGACAGAGAACAATTCTTAGGTATAGTAGCACTGTGATAGAAGAGAAAAAAAATAGTGGTCGAATGATTCGTTTTATACGAAGAGAGAAAGAAAGGGACCATATTGCTTCGTCCTCTTTTTTTTCTCTGTCTACTGTTGATGTTACTCGACGAGCGAGCAAGAGGGCATATGCATACGAATATATGTGAGGTTATGCAGCATAGATATGCATTCAAAAAGCAAGTAAAGAACAAAAAAAAGTGAAGTCTCTCTTTCGCCATCGACGACGACGACGAAAGAAAAAAAAAAGAATTATATATTTTTTCCTTCTTTGCAGCTAGAAAAGAAAATCTATGTATAAAAAGGTGATGAACAATTGGAAAGGTTCGCACTCTAGTGACTTAAATTTTATGTTATAAGCAGCAATATACATTGTTTTCATATGCATCGTTTTTAACCCAACCATAAACAAACGAAAAGACTGGTTGTTCTTCAATCGAACAATATACAATCACTACTTGAACAGTGAGCTTTCTGTCATTCGTATTATTCAAGAATAAGATTCAATTAATATGAATAGTTAGTTTAATATTGACTTATTTTCATGATCATATAATTTCTATGTCTCGTCAGAATAGATAACACGTAATTTCTAATCTATTTTATTCAGAGTTATTCTTATATTTGATATATTAATATTAACGTGATTGATTGGAAGAAAAGTATTCTATGAGTAATCGTGAGCTTACATTTATTATTTTCTTTCGCTTGAATAGTTAACTATTCATATAAATATAGTATGATATTCTAAATATTTAACGCATCAAATATTCTTCATTTGCCACGATGATGCGTCATATATAAGCTTCCGTTGATTATTTGCTTTCAAACAAACAAAAGATTAATAAAATGGAAATCGGTACATTTGGTGGCAGTTGTTTTTGGCATATGTAAACAGTATTTTCATAAGTTCCCAGTGGCGGATCCAGAAGATCTGTTAGAGGGTGGCGCTCCTGGCCAAAAAGCGGTTTTTCAAGTCTATTTGATACAGAACGACTGTTTTCTATTTCGTTTCTGCTGAGGAAAATCGAAAAAAATTTCTTAAAGGGGGTGGTGATCGCTGGGTAGCCTAACTGGTAGATCCGCCACTGAAAGTTCCTGGTATAATGTCAACTGTTGNTAATCCTACTTATGAGCAAGTTCATACACAAGCAACTGGTCATACTGAATCGATTCAAATAGTATTTAATCCTCAGATTGTTACATATGCAACTTTATTAGAGATCTTTTTCTCAAATCATGACTCAACACAACTTAATCGATAAGGCCCTGATGCGGGCCCACAATATCGATCGGTCATCTTGTATCATAATATCCAACAATGACAAATAGTAGCAGGTTACATTCAACAATTGAAAATAACTCGAATTCTCCATATTGTTACTGAAGTCATACCCTTTCAAGTCTTTTATTCTATTGAAGTTTATCATCAATTCTATCAAGCAACAAGAACAAGACAATCATTAATGAGGTCATTCTGAGAGTTTGCTGTTTATTTTGAAAATTGATAATTTAATCATAGAGATTTTTAACACTCATCTAATCAATTTTCATTACAGATCGTGTAAAATACTATTGTTTTAATGAAGTCAATATTTATTTTATTGAATATTAAATCTTACTCAAAGATAATAGAATCTAACGGGGGACCTTCCTTCGTTAGATTTCTTTACAATTTGTGAAAAAAATATATCAGAAACTTGAACCTTTATTGTTGTATTTAAATTGACTTTCGAATACCCATTCCAACTAACAATTTTTATCGAAACGTCGATTTCATATTTATGTGCTGCAGATTGAAAAATGGCCAAAAACTCAAGAATTTCCAAAAAAATCGAAATACTTATCGACACGATTTTTATATTAGAATAAAAATTCACAACGAACTTCGATCTTCTTCAATGTAGGCTATTAATTAGCATAGCGCTAACATCTAGTCGATATTAAGTTCGAATGAAGGTATTTGCAAAGTTAGATCTAAATAAAATAAATTGATAGTGATGATTGATTAATTTCACGGCAATATTTTTTCTAATGAATTTCACTGAGGCATATAAAACGCAATCATCTATACCGATCGGTGAAATTTGAATAAGAAATGACAAATTTATCAACAACTATTGATATTGTATTTTCGTGGATTGTGTTTAATCATGTTACTCCTGAATAATGGAAATGGTTTTATGTATTTCCAGTGAAAAAGAATTTAAAAGTATCTGTATTTCACGGAGAGCTACCATATTGATTACTGCATTTCACATTAACAATCGGTTTCCAACAAAAACAAAAAANCTGCCCTCTCTCATATAGTTTTAAATCTATCTATCTATCTATCTATTATGTCTTCTATATAGTTATGAATGGAGATTTTGTTAGAAAAGATTTATCTTGAACATAAACTGCAACTAACTTCTAAATCATCATCAATTCTAGTTTTGTTTTGTGTGGATCCGAACCAACGATTATTGTTATTATTGTTTGTTATTATTTTCTATGTGACGTAGACAAATGAGACACTAGCATACGAATATGTATAATGTCAATCTGGAAAAAGAAAGTTAAGATGAAAAATGGTTGCTCGATCGAAGCGGGAAAGATCTTTTGCAAATATGACAATTGATAATGGATAGTCTGTAAGGAAACGAATACGGGAAATGATATTTTGTTTTTGATATATACCAATTCGACATAGATGATTGTGAACAATGCTACAAACTAGAAATCGTTTTTTTCCTATGTTCAACAAATAAGATTTATTCCTTAGTTGTTAATTCTTTTCATTGGAGTAGATCGGTTATTTCTTACTGTCTTTTAATTCTTTGTAGACGCATCAGTTATTACTTGTCAAAATGAAAACACTGTTGACATTTGTGTCACACTTCAATCATTTCCTATAAAATCAGAGATATATCCAAGACTAAATAAATATTAGTTTTGTGTTTAAGGAGAGGAAAATATTTAACTATTGATTGCTTTAGAATGATAGATTGCACATACCAAAACAAATGATTAACCACTATAATTGATGTTAACCCATCGATAATTAGTACTGTTGACCTTGACTCTGCCTAAAAGCAAACTTACTCTGTAAAAATATTAGATCTCAACTAGTTTTTGTTTCGATTATAACGAACATATAAGTGGGAATAGAATTAAATTAGGTTAAATTAAAAAAAGAATTGTATCGAACATAAAATTAATATGCCAAATCAATTTTTTAGATTGAAATGAAAATCAAACAGTTCAAATAATTTTTTGAATGTTAAACATGTATGATATATATATATATATTACAAGACAACAATTAGTTTATGATACTTTTAGACTTGGACCAACTCTTTTCTAATCATCTTGAAAATTTTGAACTGATATTTAAAAAGAAGAAGTATTTCTCTCTTTCGGGTCTCTTCTCTGCGACAGAAAACCTACTTGAAGTTTCATTATTTAGATTCTGAATGACTTTGTGTTCATAGGACACAAGGTAAATAAAACACTCAGGAATAAAGCAGAGAAAATAGTAAAACAACAAATCTGAACAGGCTATTTTTCTATTACTCACGTTGACAGACTGCATGCGAGTAATCTACAGCAAAAATGCGATTGAAAACATTCTCCGCAATTATAGACGCTGTAGTCTAACTTAATGTTTTATTCCTGTAGAATGAATACTAATGAAAATGACTCGAATGCATGGGTACATTTTATGCATTTATCTCGCTGACTAATTTTATCTTCATTGATAATTCTGTACATGGTGCAGATTCTCAATGCCGTATAATGGTTGGACTCTGCCCTACATCAAATTTATCTTCTACTGATCAATTGATTAATTTTATGCGTTTCGACGACAAACTTTCATTTATCAACAAAGAAAATATATCTGTTTTGTCCGTATGTAGGAAATTTAGATTTCACTTTCAATCTAAAAAACAATTTAATTAATATTAACTTTTCGCTAGAATCATAAATATCGATTATCATTTTGTTCACTTCCTTTTCAATGAATAAAATTTTTAAATCTCAGATAAATCCTAGGATTATTTCTATTGTATTTTACCTTGAACTGCATGCACACAGTATACACATAAGACAACGAAGGATGAATTACATCGTCAAACTGAATCTGATGTGTCAGAAAAAGAAACAATTAGTCGAGTTTTTGTTGCTACAGCAAGTGTTATCAATATTATAAAACTTCTTAGTAGACATAGATACCAATTTCTTCGTTAGCAATAATTTATCGTCATAAGAGGATACATCTACATAATCTAATCAATGCCGACAATTTACTGCTGATGTAAAGTTATCACTTAAATAGACAAATTTGTATTTCCTAATTTCTACTATAGTTTTCAGATTAATATATATATATAGACAATTAACAATGCACATTTTAAAAGATGCATAAATGATAGTGAATAATAAATATTAGATTTTATAATAGTTATGATATATTTGATTACATTTTTCTATTATACGAAAAAAGTAAATAACAATATCTCAGATGGTTATTCATTGTACACTGAACAAATAATATACTTATATATATAGGACGAAATTTTATTTGATATGATTAATTATGTAATAGCTATTCTGTAAAAATATTATTATTATCATGAAACTTACAAAATAAATAAAACGAATCTACTCAACACCACATACCAATAAGAAATACCATAGTTGAAAGTATGAGAGGCTTTTTCTTATGTCGATCAAGTCATTTTCAAATACAATCGAATTCACGATCGGCATCAAAACGGTTTCTACTGTTTTAGAAGGAAACATATAATTCTTCATCTATCTATGTAATATTCTCTGAATGAGAATTTTCATACTATACACATTAGTTCAATTGTACATCGGATCATCATGTTCTTTCTAGCCATCAGTCAGGCAAATAAACGATTTCTTTTCGCACCACTGTTTTGTTTTTTGTAGATTAGTTTGGTTAACAATTGAAGAATATATATTTACGCTTTTCTCATTTACATTGAAAATGTCATAGAACAATATGTGGACATACAAACATATGTAGAAAATTGTGACAAGAATAGTTGTAAGAAATAGAATGCTATAGAATTTTTCTTCTTGTTCTTTTTCATAGCCGATAGTAATCACGTATACAAAAATTGTTTCTTCATATTTCTCGTTTCTCATAAGCGACTGCTACCAATATCAATATGCTTTTCCCAATCATACCTAAGAACAGAAGAGTATTAAACGGGAAAATGTTAGCCTCGTCAAACAACACTCTGTTGCTGTCGTTATTCTAACACATAAACATGTTTAGATGCTTTCTGTCCTAACTGTAATCATTCTTTGTCCCATATCGAACAGAAGAGAAAAAGGGGAAAATATAATCTAACAAAGGAAAAAAACGTATTGTACAACTAGCTCATACATCTATCGTTAACTGACGTGCTGATGACGAGTAAACATACAGAAAAGCAAAAGAATCTAAATCTATCTATTTCCACAGACGCATCCAAATATATACGTAACTAATAAACCACAATTTTCTCTCTTCATCGTCGTTACCCTTACCACTCGCGTATAACAAGAGCGGCTTGTAAATGCGTCCAACAATGCGGGAGTACTTCTACATACCATATTTACCGAGGATCTATATTGTTGCTGTTATCCTTTTTTGTCTTTAACGAAGACGCTCATTTCCCCTCTAAGTTCTCTATATGTTGTAAACACAATCGTTTCCATATTTGCTCTAGAATAATATCATTCCTATCGATATTATTTGGTTATCTTTGCCGAGTATTTATCTATCATTGTCCTTGATTTTTTCTTATAGATCTATTGCATTCTTCTTTGTTGAACATAGTTTTAAATCTTAATCATTCAACATGTCATCAAATTCAAACACAACCGCTACCATGGATTCCATCAAAAAGAAGATGCAATCTATGAAAATGGAAAAAGATAATGGNATTGAACGTGCTGAACAAGCCGAACAAGCTCAAAAGGACTTGGAAGACAAATTGAAAGTGGTATGCATCATTTCATATATCATTCTTCAGTTTTCACAATATCGCTTTTGATACATTTATAGTCTGAAGAAGAAAGTAATTCTCTACAAAAAAAGATTCAACAGATCGAAGCAGAACTCGATGCTGCTCAAGAACAATTAGCTGAAGCCAATGCCAAGCTTGAAGCTAAAGAGAAAGCTGCTACTGATGTAAGTCTTTTGCATTGATTTCACATTAAACATTACAATTCAATAGAAATCATTATCTAAGGTCATTTTCACTTTTGTCAGTTTAGTCAAATAGTTATTGAGAATAAATTCCTCCTGCTGTTCTTCTTTTGTTCATTTACATCTATATATCGATGTTACTCTCTTTCGAAGCATAAGAAATCATATTACTACAGCACCATATAATAGGCTATAAGTTTCGATTTAGTCCACATAAGTTATTTATTTCAATTTAAAAATAGAAATCGAACAAGAAATATCCTACAGATAAGCTAGTTCGATACATAATTCTTCTTATTTCATTATATAAACAAGTCATTACAAGAAAATATCCTAAAAAGCAGAACAAGGACATGAAGTAACATCTGTATAGGAGTTAAACATAGCTAGGTGGCGCCTATGTCCGGCTGTAGTACTCTTTCGATGTATATACTCATGTGATTGAAACAGCAAAAACCTGGTGGTTAACCGACGGTATACCGATTCTATAACTACAGTAACGAACGAACGAACGAACGAAACAGCATCACTATACTCATTCATTCAATCATAGATAACTCATTCTGATGACATCTATATGATCCATCCATGCGGAGGTGTCAATAACATGAAGCATGGTTGTTCACTGGTAGATTAGCGTTCTGCTGATCAGACATACGACATCGACAAGAGTAATATGTCTGCGAATTTAAATAATGGTACCCTACGATCGTTAAATCGAACTCCACAACAAAGTTCTAGTCCTACATCAATGAATGAATCAGGCGGTTCTGTAATTGATACAATAAGAAAACGTATGCAACAGATGAAAGATGAATTGGCTAAATCTCAGGATGATTTGCATGCATATCAGATTGAACGTGAACGTGAAAAAAATGCACGAGAACAAGTGTGCTCTTTAATGTATGAGAAGAAAATATTATATTATTGAATATTTCGTTTTAGGCTGAAGGTGAAATGGGTGGTCTTCAGCGTCGTATACAATTAGTTGAAGAAGATCTTGAACGTACCGAAGAACGTCTTACACAAGCAACACAAAAACTCGATGAAGCTTCACATGCTGCTGATGAAAGTGAACGGTAAGTAATTGTTCTGTATAATGAAAAAAACTTATTTTCTTAAGAGTATCGAGAAAAGCACAAAGTTTAAAAAAAATCAACATACAAAAACAAATGTTTTAGAAAACGTCTTATTCTTGATGGCAAAGTATCTGGTTCTGGTAACAGATATGATACACTTGAACAGTTATTCAAAGAGGCAAAACAATTGGGTCATATGAATGAGAGAAAATATGAAGAGGTAGAAAAATCAATATTGGAAAATCAAATTTTGCTTTAATTTTTACTAACATTGCACTATTTGATTCTCTTCATTAGTTAGACTGGGAAGGGGGTGCGATGAGAGCTTAACTACATATGTTGATTTTTAACTTTTTAATATTTCTCTTTTTTCTTCTTGTCTTCTTTCAATCTTCAGCGGTCGCAAAACTCTCGAACAGCGTACCTTCCAGGATGATGAACGTATGGGTACACTCGAACAGCAGTTGGCCGAAGCACAGCTTATTGCTGAGGATTCCGATCGAAAATATGATGAGGTGATTAAAAATAATAATTCATTTATTGAGTAACATTTGAAATAAAAAAAAATGAGAAGAGTAAAATTGAGACGTTTTAAATATGAGTCCAGGTTGCTCGTCGTATTGCTATTATGGAAGTCGATTTGGAACGCGCGGAAGATCGCGCTGAAGCCGCCGAAGCGTAAGAAGCATTTGTGTTTTATTCTTTCTTTTGCACGCTGTTTCTTTTGTTTTTACTAACCTGCTCTTGTTTTATTGCATGAGATTTGAAGTGTATTTTGAAGTTTTAATTTTAGGTAGCACGTAAATTGAAAGTACGTGAAGGTGAACTGGAAAGACTTGAAGATCGTGCACAAAGATTTGAATCGTATGCATGATCTCATTTTGCGTTTTGGCATGTGTTTGTGTATTTTCCCCCTATAGTAAAATTGCTCAATATGAACAAGATGTGAAACATTTGCATTATGAATTGCGTTCAAAAGAAGTGTTTTTAACAAAGGTAAACAATTTTTTAATCTTTTAGAAAAACTCTTGAACTCGAAGAAGAATTGAAAGTTGTTGGTAACAATATGAAATCACTTGAAGTTTCCGAACAAGAGGTAGTTCATGAAGAATGTTATACAATACCGTTTGAAGTCCCGACCTTTATTCCTTATATTGATAAAGAAATTACAAAACAATAACAATATTTGTTTTGTTTTGTTTTTAGGCTATTCAACGTGAAGAAAGTTATGAAGAACAGATTCGTGATTTAAGTACTCGTCTTAAAGATGTAAGTGTTCATTGCCTTTCTTTTTGTGTTTTTGGAAAAATAACGAGAATAGAATCTATGAAGCATTATGCTTATATAAGTGTGCGTATATATTTATCAATCATACGAGTATAGGCTGAACAACGTGCTGATCTTGCTGAACGTACAATGGCAAAATTGCAAAAGGAGGTTGATCGCCTCGAAGGTAATATCACAAAAATGAAATTCAATGCACATTCGGCCTTCTCCTGCTCTTGCATGGGTTTCTTGTAATGTTTTTGTATTATTTGTTTCTTTCTACTATTTTTTAAATTCAATATTTGCATGTTGCATGTAAATTATTAGTTGTATGTGTATATATCTAGACGGAAAACAAAGCTGAGCATGCTACACGTACAATGCTTGTCTTACAGAGAAAAGCAAACCAACTGGAAGGTATATTTTCAAATAAATCTTGCTTGTCAGCTAGATAAGAATACCTTGAGACATATGACCTCAGAATAAAACGGTCCCATAACTTCATGTAAAAAAAAGAAATATATTTATGATAACACTATCCATCGTTTTATTTGAGCAATGATAATTGTGAGTTTTGAAAGACAGAAAAAAGAATTATTGTCAAGATGGTTGCGTAGTTTATAGATTTGTTAAAAGATCTCTAACAATGTCAAGTAGAATATCAATCAATCAGGTCATTTTAATCGATAGAACATTGATTATGCAGCGTTTATTTTTATGTTTGATTCGTACCTCTGATTTATTCAATAGAAACTGTCCTGTGAATTCATGCTACACAAATTGATAAAATATTTCGAACTGAAAATAGAGCGTGATACTTTCCATCGATGTACCTATAATATACATTAGTGCTTCTTCTTTTTTTTTTTACACTGAATAGATATTTTGGCATTTCATATGAAGTAGTTTAGTAAATACATAGTTCGCATGAGACGATGAATCGGACACTAATTTTCATGAATTATTGAATTTTGAGATCTGTTCGTAATTGAGTCTATTCGTTAATGCTTGTCTCATGAAAGAACAACATAAAAATATACTGTTTCAAAAAAACGCTTTAGATATTTTACTAACCTTATTGCATGCTCTAACCAAAAAATTGAAAAATTATTCCCTTATATTCTCCTGCATTTGTATGCATGTATTTCAGGCGATATAACAAATGAGAATGTGCGCAGCAAGAGTTTGCAACGTGAAATGGATACTATGATCAATGACCTTCAGAATGTACTTTAATTTATTTGTTTGTTTGTTGTTGTTTGTGCTGTGAAATTTCAATTTTTATTTCCTCGTTCTATCATTACCATTATTATTATCATTATCATTATTATTATTTTGTGTGTATGCATTTTATTGATCAATTCTTTTTACTCGTAAGCGAATATTTGCTTTTGTTGTTTTGTATGAACATTAATTTAGCTTTTGTTTACTTATTAATTTTTTACTGAAACTATTGATAGATTCTCAGGTCTTTTTGCCTTTTCAGACGAATTACTTGCTGAAAAAGAGAAGTACAAGAATGTCAGTGACGAACTTGACATGACATTGAACGAATTGTCAGGTTATTAAGCAACGAAATCAATTTATTCTGGTGGTGGTGACAGCAGCATCAACAAGCATTTTTCACATGTTTTTCCTTTTTTTGTCTATTGTACCTCTATCACCTGTCTGTGAATTTGTATGTGCGTAGCAGTGGCATCAGAACAATTGTTGCTTTCTTCTGTTTTTTACTACGGCAACAAAACAATCGTTTTCTTTTTTTCGATTAGATCATGCACACTTACACATTTTTTTTCTTGTCTTATGAATTTATCATACTATGTCTCTATAACTAGTTCATTCTTTTCTTCTTTAAAATATTTTAAATCATACAAATAAAAGGCTACAAAAAAATAATAATAACACGCTTATGGATGATGTAAGATTTTTTTGAAGAAAGAATCAAGATAAATTATGATCTCACCTTTCTGCGATAAGAGACGTGTTCGTTCGCTTTTATGTCGTTTTACGAGAGATAATTGGCAAAGAATGCAGGTAACTCTTGACCAAGAATTAGATACAATTGAACGAAATTATAACGGATGGACTTCGTTGATTTATTATGATCGATCATTATTGCAAAAGCTTGGCACATGTTTGCAATCATGTCTAGCAGTAGCATCAGATAATATTTTTCTAAATTTGGTCATTAATCAACGACCACAAGCATTTGATATGTTTGAATATGTTGCTGCATATTTATTTAAACAATGGTATTCTCAAAATCGTACATTGATTGTTGAAGAATTAAATTTTTTAACTGTCGTTGGCACATTTAATCGACGTTTAGCATTAACATTACAAAATGATAATGATGACATTGATGGAATTGATGAACAAAATGCTTTCACAAAAAATAATCTTGAACATCATAGACATGTACGAGAATTATTGTTCGATAATTATAGCGAAGTATTTGAAATTTTAATTAAAATTTTACCATATATGAATAGAAATGAATCAGATTTCGTTGAAATGATTTTACCATGGTATGAAGCTTACATGTTTTTTGAACATAGTTATATTGATTCAAGATTAGATGAAAAATTTCTTTATTTTAATCAAAAGATAATTGAATGTTTAAAATCTGATGAATATAAACAAAATTTATTATCAATAAATAATAATCAAACAATGATAATAACTGCTCTGCATCGATTTTATATAGGTACATGTACAATGGCCATGGGCATACATGTTAATTGTGATGAAAATGAATCCGATGACGATGTAAAAAATTTATTAGAATTATATTTATCGTATTATATAAATTTTATACAATATTTTTCAAGTCAAATTCAAGAAAATTCATTAAATGATTTAGTTTGTTTGACAGGTATAATAACATATGTTGTTAATTATACATTGGTTATTGATAATGAAAATAATAGAAAATTATTATTTGATTTATTTTCAATAATTCTTCATGAGAATTTCTATATGAATATATGCATTCATTGGTCAACTAATGAAACAATATTATTTGATTCAATCATATGTTATTTAATTATTTATTGTTTTGATAATATGTTATTAATTCAAGATTTGCTACGTACAGATAATAATTATATAAGAAAATTAGAAACTTTAATTGAACAAGCACAAGCATGTGGAAATCGGCGTATAAGTATCATGACACAATTATTTTTACTTATAATAACAAGTGCAACAAAAAATGAAGATTTAACTGAAAAATTATTTCTTTCTAGTTTAAATTATATTCAAATGTCTTTACAAAACGTTCGCTCGTATCATTATAGCCGAATACCAATGAGTCTCTTTTTTAAAAGTATAATACATATTGTAAAATATGATTATATACAAGAAATTATTCAAGAACAACATTTAAATCTATTTACAAGTATTCTTATTAATTATGATAGAAAAAATCTATATGATAATAATATTTATCGTGAATCAACAATTATTACATTGAGTATTTTATGGTCAATATCATTTGATGAAAATATTAAAAAAATTTTAGAAAAAACCGAACAAGATTTTTTCGATATTCTACAGAAAATCAATTTAAATACAAATGAAGTGTCTGTTAAGCAAGCAACATGTGGATTACTTTATAATCTTGATCGATTGGATTTATCGCAAGTAAGTTCAATATTTCAATTATGAAAAGATAGACAGTAAGATACAGTAGATCGATAGAAACTTAGTACAATCAAATCTTGAGATTTTATACGAAGAATGATTCTCAGCGCGTGAAATATAATAATTCTGACTTCATTCACGAAAATAAGAATAGTTTTCATTATTCTGAAATGTTGTCAACGCTTTAATGTTTTGATTATCATTATCTGATGCAATTAAAGTAAATTAGAAACACATTGTGTATCGAAAGAAAATATATGAGATAGTCAAGAATAACATTGAATTTCTATACTCGACCGGTTTGATTAAAACAATAGGTTTCTTGGCTCGTATGATAAGAAAGTATAAAAATTAGTTAGAAAATAAAATGTATTTGACACTCTAAACTACACAATTATTTGATATTGATTCTTTCAAAGAAGTAAAAACTAATATCTAGTAATGAACGATATACGAGTTACAAATCAGTCTAGTTGCAGGGTAAATTTTAAGAGATTGTATCATTAAATTGTTTTCGCGTAACTTACTATAGATAAAACTTTCTGTAAGACCATTCTTATTTCCTAGAGAAGCTTCAACAACACTGATCCTTTTCGTAGCTTTAAAGAATTGGTTCAGATCTATTTGATATCGAGTCTACTTGGCAAAGTTTTCTTATAGATGTTAATTTATTAGTTGTTTTAACAATATTCTCATATTTCATTACTAGTCTCATGTATGAAAATGCTAAATAATTCGTTTAGTTCACTTGAAATATATTTGTTTTTAAATAGGTTTGTTTAGAAAATGAAAATTCATCAAGTAGTATGCGCAACAAAGTTTTTCAGTTATTTTTATGCTACTTTCTACAGTTTTTAATTAGATTATATATATAGAAGACCATTTCTGTAGTATATTTAATTTCGAAAAATCGTGAAGAATTTAAAATTATAATTGAAAAAGTTCGAACGATTATGTTAGTTTAAGAATTCCGCTTGTTTATACTTGAATAGTTGACAACAGATAATGACCAATAAAGTTATTTCTATTATATATTAGTATTCATTATCACATGAACAACATTTTGGCAAAACAATCGGCATTAGTTACGATCCAAGTGATTGTAAAACTGCAGAAATGATCGAACAAGAATTAAATAAAAATGGCCTTCGTGTATGGACTACATATGATCATATGAATGATGATTTTATTCCAACATTTATATCACTTATGAATAGTACAACATATTTAATTGTATGTGTTAGTGATATGTATCGATTGAATAATCGATGCCGCACAGAACTTTTCTATGCTACATCATCTGGCCATCGAGTTTTATCATGGAAAATTGGCACGCCAACAAATAATTCAGATGATGATGAGCAAATTCGCAGTCAAGCCATAGAAACATTACTTAAACGCATTATACCAAATTATGATGATAAAGTTGAAACAAAAGTACTACCAACTATTGATATTGCATATATTAGTGTTGATATGAACGAACGTCGTGCACCTATAAATTTTAATCACCGTCAACGAGCACAAGAAATGATGAACTTAGAAAATTGGACCAATAGAGAAGTTCTTGCTTGGTGTGAATCTTTAAACTTACCGAGTTTTTCAAAATTACTGAAGAATTTCGATGGACAAAGTGTTATCAGATTACATGAATTTTGTAAACCTAATTCAACAGAAACTATATCATTACTAAATAATGATCTACATAATATCTGTCAACAAGAAAATACCGCTGATATTCAAATATCAGTTCATGAATTTATTCAATTTCAAATTGAAGTTGAAAAATTGTTACAAACAAAAACAATTTTCAGAAAGTCGTCACTATCAATTTCAACATCACGACAACATATTTATAAGGGATTGAAAATCAAAACTTGTTCGATTCTTTAGTTCACTGAAATAAAAATGATTTTTTTCCTTTTTGCAATAAATAATCTAGCAAAAATAACTTCGAATGAATAGTGTTAGGCAACAATTATCTGATTTCATTATTTGACTTTTTTCCCATTACAATTAATTGTATGCTTTGACTAAGCGTTGAAAAAATCTCAAAGATGTATTCAAAATTATCCGTATATTTTGGTATCTTCATGATAAACAAAACATAAATGCATTATTCATCATTCAAATAAAATATGTCTATGAAAATTACTAACATTCTAACGTAGATCATACACAAATCAAGAGAAAAATGCTTCAGAAAATACATATACCATAAATCTTTCTTTACATATTGAGTAAGTATTATAATATTTTGTTGTTGTTGTTGTTGCTGTTACTGTTATATTGTTCAATTCGCAAATACAATCATCTGACACGAGACAATATTGCCTTTTCATCAATTTAAAACAGAAAAAGCGAACAATCATGGATGACTAAGGTATGTTAAGAATAAAACGAGTGCATCCATGACAATACTCTATTAACTGACTACATAGTAGTTAGTTATTTAATAGCTACAGAATCAGAAAGATAAGCATAAATTATAAACATGTGCTGTCCAGTAGAAACAACGTTTCTTGATTTCTGTTTCACATTCCCGTGTGACTTAAATTAGAAATAATTAAACTTATCATCGATGGTAAAATAAATCACCTCATTTTTATGGTGCGAAACCTCTGTTTTCAGAGAACGCCTTTAATTATCAATGAAGCAATAAAAACAAAAATACTAGAATACGAAAATAATATCGATGAAATAAAATCAAAATACTCAAGAAAAGCAGATAATGTTAATATTATATTACGAAGCATTCTGAATAACAGTCTTTTTGCAAATAATGATTGAATTAAAATGTAATACTGAATAAATGTTTGTTTAATTTTTCTTACAATTGACTCAAAAATCTTTCGAAAACTGTAGAAATTTCATTTCCCAGTGCTCACGGAGAACCAAACTGAAACATCTCGTTGTCACAGGACACTTCTCTGTTAGCTAAGTTATTACAGGAGAGTAGAGACATCAATATTTTCTTTAGTACTTTTTGTTTTTGAACTTTCTATATTACATCTAATAACAATTCAAAAGAAATTGGTTTTCGAGAAGTATATTCTTCTAGCATTAGTTGATAGAATATTTCTGCAATTAAAAGAATTAATAACATTTTCATTTAGCATTTTTATCAGCTTGCTTTAAGAATAATAAAAACTGTTTGCCTCTATGGATGTCTTACTTGTTTACAGCAGAATCGCTTAAATTACAAATCTACAACATTGGATAGGACAGAAGTAAGATAATTTTCATATAATAGGGTACGATAAAAGTTTACATTGTAGATCTGTACTGCTTTTTTTTATCGCTAGACAAATGCTTTTATTTCAAATCTTTCACTGTATCACAAACGTCAACATCATTCTTACATTTTATTTCTATTAAGTATTATACATTTGATTACACATCTGGCTATCATCCATTAGATATACTTCCTTTTTTTCTTGTCACTTTAAATTTTAGACAGACAAATGCAACAAATAGGAACGAAGAGCTACCCTTTTTTTTTAGTATGTTTAAATAGTTATCTTTTTCTTATGCGCATTCTTGATTTTTTTCTACATAGAACAATGCCAGTACTGAATTAAGTTCAAGTAATAAACAAAATGCACAGAAGATTGCAGAATAAAACAAAATGAAATAAACTCTGTAGTTATTAAATAAAAAGCGAAGATGTTCAATTAACTTTAGTGCATTTTAGTCTTTTTCTCAATAAGAAGTTATAATGAGTTATAGAGAAACAAAAAAAACAGAACAAAATGAAACGACAAGCACGATGTAAGCGGAAATAAATTGGAGCGAAAATGTGGGATAAATATATGTTGATGTTATTTAATTTTCCTTTTGTACAGTCTCACACAGAAAAAAAAAGAAATCAAACGCATACGTTGAAGTATGTCAAGAATAGTATAACAAATTGTTCAAATTTTTTAATCAAAGCTGCTCAAAAGATAGTTAGCTGCCAATTCTTCATTGCGATCACAAGCGAGAAATGCTTCAATAACACGATTTCGTTCAAAACCCATATCTTGTAACTAAAACAAAATAAAATGATTGCAATTGAAATCTTATTGCGCATAGTAACGAACTCTGTTAATTGCTTGTTGATCTTGAGCTGAAAGTGTTATTGTAACTGTTCCTGGTGGACCTTGGCCTCCAGCACCACCACCAACACCACCTTGCAATGGATCATCGTCATCACCGCCATCATCACCTTCATCAGCTTGATTTAATAATTCAAGAAATTCTTGTGGTTGTTGTTCAATCAACTATTTATTCAATAGATTAAATAAGAATATAAATTTTAATTAAACATATGATTTTACTCTATAAAGATCCGGTTGAGTAGCTTGTAATGTTTGCAAAAGTGTTTGAAGTTGCTCAGGGTTCTGTTGAATTAAATTACGTAATGCTTGAAATTGTGGACTTTGACTCAATTGAGATAAATCCTCAACTGGAAAAAATTTGCATTCATTAAATAAAAAAATTTATTTCTGTATAAATTCAGTTCTGTTTACATCATTTAAAATTAAGAACAAAAAAAAGTCTCTCTATGCAATTGAGTAAGTTAAACGCTGTACGATGTTTTATTGTATAAATCACTTATTAGAATGGATTACATTTTAGAATAAGATTACTTCCATATTAAAAAATTCATAGTAAGTACTAACATTGATGTATGAAGCTCTTTTCAATTTCGATTTACATTAAGGATGCGTAAACTTTTTCAATGTGTTTTTAAAAAAGCTACGATCGAAAAAAATGAAAACATTTACCTCCAGCAGGTCTTCTACCACCAGTTGAGCTTTCTGAACCAGTAGGTGTTTGTCCTGACTCACCACCTTGACTTGATGCCGGTGCTTCAGTAAAACTAGGAATGGTACCCTAAATTAAATTAAAATTAAATCAATGCTCGACTATTTTTCCGCGTACTGTAATTAAATATTCGGCAGCACGTTCAACATGATAGAAACTTGCACGCAATGCTAATTCAGCTTGTCCACGATCAAAACCCATATCTGTCAATTCACGTAAAGCTTTTTCGCGTGCTTCAGCTGATAGAAATGTATCTTGTGAAGCAGCCGCAGGGTTATCCGTTGGAGTTGGTCGAGGTTGTTGTGGAACCGAACTTGGAGCTGGTGGTGCAGCAGCAGCTGGTAAATTTTGTGGGCTAGAAAAAAATTTTCTCGGTAAAAACTCTTTTTTTCACAAGTTTTAAACCAACCTAACAGATGAAGAAACATTGCTTGGCAAATTAGTTGCACCTATTGCCACCTTTAAAAAAAGAAGAAGAAATACGAAGTTAATTATTTGATCAGACTTTTCAAAGTGACTCACTGTTGGAGCTTTTGGAGCGGCTTGTTTAACAACAACAAGAAAACTATCTTGATTTATGGAATAAGATTCAAGTGTTTTCGAGTCTTCAAGGATTTTCCCAGAGAAGATTAATTTTACTCCATCGGCTTCATATTTATCCTTGAGATCTTTTGCTGCTATTTTTTCTTTAATTGTTCTTACCTAAGAAAGGTCAAAAAGAAGATAAATAATTACTTAAAATTTATGCTAAAAATAAATACCGTATCAAATAATTCACATTCAATGGTAAATTTTTCATTCGACAATGTCTTTATTTGAAGTTGCATTTTTGATTTATAATCAATATTAAATACGTAAATGAGAGATCGATGTTTACAGTAAACTATGCTCTAGAAGGAAATAATGCGTGTAGACTGATGAAATAACGTCCCAACAAGAAGGATTCTACGGATCAACATTACACAGAAAAAAACAACAATCATAGATCAGTAAAAAGAATCCATGTTTTTTTCTTCTACAGTACATAATCTATTAGTATCTAACGTGCATATAAATACGAACCATTTATATATGCACTTCTGCAGTTCACTAGTCATATAGTAGAAAATAAAAAATAATGATTTTCCAATAGAACTATATTAAATTATTAATTCAATTCACCTATCAATGTTTTATTTATTTTATTTATATTACTGGCGAATGATGGCGCTATATTACAATGACACATGGGAGTACTTATATATCAGTATAGAACTGAAAGAGTATAATGATTATTGTTTGATAGCTTCTATAGGTTAGCAATCCAACTGAATATGATATAGTTCGAACTACCTACGAAAGAATTTCATCGGTAAACATTCATAGGTTCATAATACACGTCATATATTGACAATGGCGATGTTCAAACAATATTAAGATGCCAACTTACAAATAGCAACACAAGCATACATTCCTGATTGCAATTTTCGAATGATAAACATTAATTTAACTGCACACGAGGAAGAAACATTACTACTAAGAACCATAAAACTTTAAATTTCTTAAAACGAAAAACAAATCGTTCTTTGCCGCTTCTACAATTGAGAATAAAACCGAATTGAGATGGAATAATAATTTATATTTTCTTTAAAGATCTTCGACGAAAGACAGAATACCTGATGAAATACATTATACTTAGTTAGTTAAACACAATTATTATTATTCTCTTCTCTTCAAGTGTTTTGACCGAAAAGTGCTATTCTTAAATTATCTATGTATAAACATAAGATGTCGCTTAACGTCAATTTTTAGTGATGGTTACTTAGATACTTTCATAATATGTAAATTCTTGTAAATGATTAATAAACTGAATATTGCACATAGATAAGTTTATGAACAAGTATCAATGCATAAGTGAATAAAGTGTTTGTAAATAATCTCATGACTAAGAGTTATATAGAACACGATGAGTATGTTAATCTACACATTTATTTATTTATTCTTTTTCTGTGTGGAAATTCATTTACTGAAATATTATTTAATAGATTATAAAAACAGATATATTCGAATAATTTTATTCGTTTTATAAAATGAGAATAAAAAATAACGCTCATTCCACAAAAATCGATTTTCTAGAGGGTGCTACATTCTATGGGATACATGAAACAAAGACTTAATATTTTCAACCAATAGAAATTTTACAATACAAACACATATGATGGATGGTTATTTAAATTGTTGAATGACTCTATTCTCTTCGTCGTTTGATGTGGATGGAAAATTCGATTGTATATTAGTTTAGAAAAAATGATTGAAGAAAAAGAAGATCCTATCTTGGCTGCTCCAACTCTTGTCAAAGAGGAGTCAACACTAATGGATCCACATGATGGTGACACAACTTCAAATAACGTTGATTCCACATCAAATGAGAAGGAAAAAAATCGCCTCAAGTATGATCAGCGTCGTATAAGTTTATTAAACAATCCAAATTATGGTGTCATATTATCTTTTTTGGATAAATTTCATTCACATGTTGATCTACAAGATTATCCGTTACATTTATTGGAGGAAAATCTTCTAAGTGACGAAGAAAATAGTATGAAAAAATATTTTTCATTTTGTTTTCATTTTTACTTTCTATTCATTTATTATAGTAAGTCCCCGTTTAATTGACTTTCATATCACTCTATTAAAACGAATAACATTAGGCAAGGGTGCCCAGCGAGATAAATTTGTTCCGGTCATTACTAAAGTATGATTGAAATAATTAGTATGTATTTTTTAAAGAAAATTTGTTATATTTAGTTTGCATATCGTTTTGATTATGATGATGGCGAATATTTAAAAGCTAATGGCTATTCACAAGCAGAGATTGATATTAAACTCCGTATTTTAAAAGTATGTCAAACTCAAAAAAAAACATGAAAAACATAAGACTAACAAATGTTATAGAAAGATAGACGAGTGCTAACATATCGGACAATTAGAAATTTCTTAATTCGCTGGTAATATACGTGTCGTACTTGCTCGTTTTACAGACAGGACTCAATTATAACTATTGGAACAATAAACATGTTCGAAAACGATACAAGTTCATTTAATTAGTGAAATGATGAATAATAATTTAAAATTCGTTGAGATATAAGCACTCGATAATATGAAAAAAAAAGTTATTTTTTACGGCGTTCTATTTGACAGAAAAAAACAATCATAATCATCACATTATAGGCCATGAAAGCATTAAGAACTAGCGACCTGTAACTTCACAATAGGTATATGCATTGTTACTTTGTCATCCTATTTTGATTGAATGATCGAAAAATTCTTCATCTCGATATACATGACTGCATTTTTACGATGGCATGAATGAAAGTNAGCTCTATGCATGTGTACATATTTGATAACGTTGTTCATGGCTATTAATGAGTAACATTCATTTTTTTTATTTTATTGTTAAATTTAATTATTGAAAGCAATAAGTCTAACGTTATTTTGACGAAAAAAGTATCGAAGATAGTTATCGATGAATTAAAGAAGAAATTTATTTTCTTTAGAATTTATTGGAAACACAATTTGACTATAATCAAGGATTTAAAACAGCTTTAATCGAAAAACAAGCGTTCGAGGTTCGTTCACAACCTTTTGGTCGCGATCGTTCTGGTGCATCGTATTGGTTATTTCTGGTAAAAGCATGTTTTTTTATTTTGATTACACATATAGAGATACAAATATTTGGATTTTATAGGACAACGAATGCTTCATACGTTTATTTCGAGAAACTGTCGACGATGAAAGAAACTGGACCAACGTTGCAAAGTTAGTCTATTTTGTTATATACGATAGCTAATAAGTAAATGTAACTATTTTTCAGGGACAACGATGAATTAGAAAGTATCATCAGACTACTTGTTACTGATTATGTTGTACGAAAAAAATTTCCTGGTAAAGTTTTTCCTCTTTCTATTTCAATTAAGATTCTTATTTACAAGTGATATTTCTAGATTGGAAATTTACTCACGAGCCTCTAAATTCCTTGGAACAATCTCATGAATTTGAGCAACTTTATGCAGTAAAACTTGTTAATGTAAAAAAGGAATCCGAGCTAGAAATTAAACCGAGTAGTCCATCGCTATTATCACCAGGTAGAGTACTTTTCATGCTTAATGAAAAAATGCTTACGTTTCTATTAGCAGAACCAATCAATAATAAATGTAATTCAATAATTAAGTCTACAAAGTCATTATCAAAAGGATTAATTAAAAATGAAGTACAATCGCACGGAGAATCATTGAATTCCGTTGACAAAAATGGCGAACGATCACGTGTTGTTTCATCAGAAGATGCAAATCCAATGGAGTTAGCTCGAGAAATAAATAATAATCAAGAAGATAAAGAACTCAAGAGTCCGACGAAAAAATCTCGTGGAAGACGAAAATCTTCGAATTGGAATAAGAAGAAACGACGCACAATGTCGAACACTTCTAAGAAAGATGAACCTGAACCAGAAATTCAAACACCAAAAACACCAATGAAAGGAAGAAAACGAAAACAATTGGTGGTAGATGCAAATGAAATAGAAGATACGAAAAGAAAGGAAGAAACTAGTCAGGATAAAGATACAACTCAGATTCTATTGGATGATGAATTGAATATTAATGAAGATTTGCCTATTGCACTACGTCGATCAAGACGTGCTCGTAAAGCGCCCATCAATGAACTTTCTTCCACTACATCTAGTCCAACGAAATCAGTTTCACACGTAAGAACAAAGTCTTTAATAAATATTGACAATGCATCACACAGAAATTAGTCGTGAGACAGAACATTTGAAGAAGGTTGCCTATCGGTTGCTAAAAAAAAAATAAAAATCTGTACTTTTTTATGCTATCCTTCAGACTCATTTCTCGCTCGATAATGAAGATGCCATCATTCATAAATGTGATTTTAAAGTAGTGCCAGTGAGATCACGAACCAAGAGAATCCTTTTCTTCACGGTTCTTTGATTTGAAGATGATTCATAATTGAAATTGAATAACTACGTTGTTAATCACTTATTTGAGAGGTAATACTTCCAAAATTCGATACCAGTTATGATCGATTAGTTGAAAATATATCCAATAAAAATGACTTGTTTCGCATCATCTGTTCGATAGAATGTCGCCTGTATTGTAAACTGCCAGGGACGGCGCGAAGTAATAAAAGTATAGGGGGTTACTGGAAAACGGGAGGTTTTTTTCAAAAATCGGAGGAAATCAATAAAAATCTCTTCTATTTTCTTCAAATCGGAGTAAAATTGAAACAAAAATCTACAAAGTTGGGGGGGGGGGGGNCAACCCCCGCCCCCCGTTCGCGCCGTCCCTCTAAGCTGCATCGGCCTTTGTAGTGAGTATTGGATCTAGTGTATCAGACTGAGCATTAGGCACAAACTACAGCTATTAGAAGCACTGTAAGAAGAGTATGGAATTCACTAAGTGAGAAGAAAGTACCCTTGCTTTACAAATAAGTGCAAATGGTGAAAAATTCACACATCTATTGCTGAAAGTCACTGATACATTTAGGATTAATGCAATATACTTAATTAAGATCCACACAGTATCTGTTCCAAACTTTTTTTTATAATGACGAAGAAAATGGGCGTTATCTGTAATTATCAAGAGCGAAGATGATTTTTTTCATATTCATAAATTGATTACAAATTTTCACTGATCCTAAAGAAAAACAAATCAATAACACGCTGATTAAATTATTTAGACTCCAACGAAGAAGAAATTAACGAATGGAAAACTAAAAAGTGCTAGTCAAACGACTATGAAAGCATCATCTAAATCTAATCGTCATCGTAAGCGTGGTCGCCGTCGTGGCAATGGTAAATCATCTGTGAATGGATGTTCATCAAGTGATGAAGATAATCAACCATCGGAAGAGGAAGAAGATGAATATGATACCGATGATTATCTTCCGGATAAAACGCAAATTGATGAATTAAATGATGATGATTTATTGGAACAAGAAGAAGATGATGATGAATTTGTTCCACGTCGTTCAGCTAAAACTGTTGCTAAACGCCATGTACAAATGAATGAAAATAATATTGAAGCATCATCAAGTTCATGTTGTGTTTGTTCAAAAACTGATCGACCAGAATCATTACTATTATGCGATGATTGCGATGATCCATATCATTTGGAATGTCTTAAACCAATATTATTAGCTGTACCAGACGGTGATTGGTATTGTCCATTATGTGAACATAAACGTTTATGTGATAATTTAGTTGAAAAATTAATTCAACTCATCAAAGAACATGAAGAACTTGAAATCAAACGTACTCAATGTATGTCAAAACGTAGTAATCGTTTAGCTAATGTTATGTTAAATCTTGACCGAATGGTCAAACGATCATCAAAAAAACGACGACCAAATGGTATTGTTTATAGCGACGAAGAAAAAGAAGATGAAGATAATAAGTCAGAAAACGAAGAAGACGAAAATAATGACGATGACGGTGATGATGATGATAGTGTTTATGGCTTTAAAGATGATGCAAGCATAGACGATACAGAGACACAAAAAAGTCGAAGAGATGCTGAAGAAATGGAATCATCTGATAGACTTGGTGTTCGATCTTGCCGTAGAAAACCACAAAATTATCGTTTCGATGATTATGATAAGAAAATGAAAGAAGCTATGATCGAAGCTGGAGTTAATGGTGATGAAATTGATAAAGATTCAGGTATTTCAAAGAGTTTGTCAGTAGATTTGTGTAGACCTTTTCTGGGAATATTCTTTATAATATCTTTGAAAATTTTATCATCAATACATTCACAACGATAATCATCCCTTTGAGAAAGAGTACCACTTTTGAAAATTAGTAAAAATCTCATTTTTCAGACATCTACACACTTCGGCTGAAATCTATTATTAGACGTACGACGTTACGGAGATACAGATTTTTTGAATTGGAAGATTACAAAAAGTCAGACTTTCATTCAGAAGATGTTGCTTTTTATAAGTTCTTTAATAAATGTCAGTACTGTATATTCAAAATTTCAAAACATTTTTAATTTTTAGCAAAGCGGATATGATTTATTAGTGAATACAGATAAAAATTTTATCATCTGTTTTATGAAGCTGTGAGATGAGTTTACGTTCTCAGTGAAAATCAAACAACTAACATTCTCTAGATCAATTCGATAGATCTGAAAAGCTGACTTTCAACTTCAAATAAGATTGGAAATTTTTAGGTTGGTCGTGATCTGTTGCGTAACTATTTTCAACGAAAATCTTGGAAAGCGCATTCAGAAAAAGAAACATGTTATCATAGTTTCTGATACATAAATTTTAGTTATCGAATTAATAGAAATGAATATATTTGTCTTTAGATGAATCAGATAAAGAAGACAAGACTACAGCAACAAAAAAACGTGGTGCTTATAATAAAGACGATGATTTCGATATATCGGATACGAAAAAAGATGATGACGAATTTGCACCTGATCCAAACCGGTATGTGATCATTTTTTTTGGTCAATACTAAATTTATTCATATTTTATTAAAGATCGGACGATAGTGCCACAGAAGAAGAAGAAGACTATGATGAGGATGACACAAGTGATGATGATG
Organism: Rotaria magnacalcarata; assembly: GCA_900239745.1. Taxonomy (NCBI): domain Eukaryota; kingdom Metazoa; phylum Rotifera; class Eurotatoria; order Philodinida; family Philodinidae; genus Rotaria; species Rotaria magnacalcarata. The sequence goes on from OENM01000214.1 coordinate 83,359, forward strand.
ATGATGGCTGGAAAAGTAAACGTCGATCATCACCCAAAAAGAAATCCAAATCAAAGTAAAAATCTGAATTTCCTACTGGAAATAATTTTTTTCTCTTTATTTTCCAATTAGATCTAATCGTAATAGTCGTAAATCAAAAACGAACTCTGATGATGATGAATCTCGTCTGTAGAATTGTTATTATTTATTTTATATTTATTGCTTTAATTGCTTTAGTTTCGGAGACTGAATTAAACCATTTTCAGACCGTGGATACAACCAAGTCTGATACAATGAATGATGATGATTTAAATGAGACTAATGATGATCGACGACGATCAACTCGAACAGCAGCACAAAAAAGTTATTCTAAACAACAAGATGATGATAATAGTGAGGAAGACGATGATGAAGATTTGTTTGAAAATGGTCGTCCACCACCAAGACGAATGCGTTACAAGAAACGGCGAGGCAGTGATGATTCATTTGTCGATGATGATGATGATTATGAAAAATTAGCACGTAAACGGAAAATAGTTAAATATGGTAAATCAATATCACGATCGAGTATTACTGATCATATTAAAAAATTAGTTGACGAAGAAAGTCAACCAAGTGAAGGAAAAGTTTCAGGTAAAACTGTTTGTTTGGTATTGATAATGATAAATTAGTTATTTAAAAATAGCTTCAGCGTCACAAGATGAAACAAAAGAAGAAATAAATGACACTCCTAAGCAACAGAATAAAGTGCCATCGACAGATTATGAAGAACCACCACAATCAGATGATGATGATTTTCCAGATGAACAAGAAATTTTCAAGGCAAACGGTTTACTAAAGTTACAGAATAATTTAAGTGGACCTGTGAGTTATCAATATCGTTGGCATTCATTTTTGCTATCGCTTTTTCCAACGTCTCACTATGTTTTTTGCATTCATCGAACTGCAACAAGAAGTTACCCTAGTTTTGCTCACTTTAGTGTACTTCTGTTTTTCGTTTCAGTGTATATCTATAGAGTCAAGCAACACATTGAGAGTGTATATACAGTCAGCTCAATATTCACATGTGTATGCAAGTCACTCGAGCAAAATAGCAACCTAGTGGGTTATTCAAAGACATAACTTTATACGTGTATCTTTAGTTTCTTCGGTACTTGAAAATATTGTTCGAAAATCACCGATAAAATATCAAACCATTAACTCACTCATTAGACCTTATGATTGTTAATTATTTGTCAAAAAAGTATAAAACAATAATATGAGTCTTCTCTGAAATTCTATCCTTATCTCAGCCATGCGAAATATTTTCCTGGACAGGAATACGGAAAAACAAGTTAGATGCTTTTGTGTACTCAAAAAGTGAGTACACTCTAGAATCGGTTAGAATATCTGGCCATCCGTTAACACGATAAGTTTTGAAAGTCTCATCCAATCGTCATGAAATTTTGTACGCAGAATGATCTCATGAATATCTCAGTCGAGTTCGAAAATGAAAAGGATCCGTCAAGAAATGGCTGAGTTATCGAAAAAAATGTCATTATTGACCAGACCATCCCTGGTGGTGGNNNNACAGGGAGTTTTTCAAAAAAACATTTTTCTTCTCAGAATTATTCACAACATATAAATTGACTCAGTTTTTGAAGTGCACATAGCGATCGGATGCAACTCCGATGTTTCCGCATTTATTTGATTCTATATTCATTTCGTCCAATATTCTCTAAAGAATGAAAATAGTTCAATATCAAATTTATTACTATAAAGATTAAAAACAAAACTTGGACTTAGGATGAGTAGACCCTAATATCGATGAGAAAATTGAATTCCTTACAACATCAACATCTTCTAAAGAAAATTATCGAGGAATTCTGTTTCTAACATCATTCATTCTTCTGATTGAAATATGTCTGCCGTGAAAAATTTTCAAAGAAATTCTTGCTTATATTTGTATTATAATTAGAAACCTGCTGCTTTTCGGCCGCCATTCATGGCTCCAACACATTCGTATCAACATGCAATTGTTGATCCAACAGCACGTTTTGCAATGATTCGCCCACCAGTCAGACCAGCCACGAATATTGTTTATTCATCAAATGGACTTGCTAATAACCTAGTTGAAAGTCAACAGCCGAGTGATTCAAATCAAGTCAATGGCTATATCAGTCCATCATGGTGATGATAATTGAAAACGACCAGTTTATTAAAAGAACTTCCATCAACAGAAATCAATTTTTTGAAATGATCTTTCTTTTTCTCATTAATGTATATGATCGTTTTTCTTTTTCTTTTCTTTTCTTTTATGTTGTTGTCAATACTAAATGTGATTTCACAAACGCATTTAGCAAGCAAAAGTAGTTTTTTCTTTTTCTCATTTTGTCTCTGCCAATATGTATTGTACTATTATTATAAAAATGGCACATGTGTTGCCACAATTAGCTACTCAGTTTGTTGTTGCGCATGCTTGTATATTGTTCTTTTTTTGCTTTTTGGTCAGCCAAAAACCGTAACGCATTAATAGAAAAGAAATGTTTGTCAATAATGATGGTAGTTTTTTGTGTTTTTTCGTTTCTGCTAATATTCTAGATAATGGTCGAGCAAGAATGAACTGTCAAAAAGTTTCGTTAATCTTTGCTTTATTTATTGTTGGTTGTGATGGAGTTAAAGATAAATTTGTTTCAATTACACTTGATGCAAAATGGTTAGACACACCACTTCATCAAGAAGCAAGGTACAAATATATATATATATATATATATATATAAATAAAGAAGAATTAAACTAATAAAATCAACTGTTTTCTTTTCGTAGCGAATTTCTTGCCACACAAAATCGGCAATATTTTTGGTCATTAATTAATGATGTTAGCTCATTTGATTCATTTACACCAATTGCACGTACGACACTAAAATTTCCGTTGAATCTTCATTTGTTTCATGTTATTTTTGTTTGTATTCTAGTTGGATCAGTTCAAAATTATCATGATCAATTGTTATCATTCGGTAGTCAATATTTAAATTCAATAACAAATAGTTTATTACGTATGGCACTTGCTCTTCGATTTTATTCACCAACTGTTCAAATGATGCGTAAAATGGCTCATGATACTGGTATGATACGTCAATGTTCAACATTTGTTGATATACATGGTGTATATACTTGTAATGTGGATGATATTGACAAGCTTATTGAATCGGCTAATGAACGGTGAGTTTGCAATTTTGTTGTAAAATACTAAGCGGGTAAAAAAAGAGATTTATATTCTTGTTTTACTTTGAATAACTATGACCGCAAATATTCGAGACACCTATCTTCACTTTCTTTTACTTGTTTACTAATAAAGAAGAGTATGAAACCATTATGTAAGATACGTTTATGTTATAAATAACGGTGCTTTTTCATATCGATCTTATTCAAGTAGAGTTGTGTTATAAAATAAAGTATTGAACCCTCGAATTAGTCTATTTCAGTTGAAAATACAAATACGCAAAAATGGATTTTTTCCCGTAAAATGAGAAGTTTTACTTGTAATATCTAATAATCAGTATAAATAATAAAAAATATTAGATTCGCTGTTGATTTTTTTCTGTGAAAATTTTGAATTCATTTGTGAATGACCTAAGTAAGACTAACTAATAGATTCTATTGAAAACACCTACAAAATAAGATTCATCTCAATGATATTGCTATATTACAAGATGCTAGAAAGTGATACAATCCGTGCTTCTTAATGACAAAAATATATGAATTGCTTTTTGTTTGTTCATTAGATCGAAATTTTTACTACCATTTGATCATCATCATCCAAGTAGCGTTGCTGAACAAAACTCACTTGTTACAGTCATTCTCTATGGCGATTTTGGTAATCAGAATGAATTTAAACCATTTCACAGTAAACTTATTCAATTATCACTCGATGGAAAAATTGATTATGTGCTTCGTCATAATAGTAGAGTAAGTTAATTGTCAAAAAACAAAAGAAAAATAATTGTTTCTTATTTTAATTTTTAGCCGTATGGGGAGGAACGACGTAAAGTTCGTTTAGCTGGTTACGGTGTTGAATTACAAATAAAAAGTACTGAATATAAAGCAACAGATGATTCAAAAGTAAGTATTTTTTGTGGAAACCGAGAATATACAAGATTTAGAATACTAGAGACTTTGAATATCAATGCCATAGGAAAAATTTCTACCGCGTTTATCTTGATAGAGATTCTCAACATAGCTACATCAAGCATTAGAGTGGATGTTATTTTTTTCATTCGTAATTTTAGATTCGTGACGATCAATTGAATGAAACAGCTTCACAACTCGGCGATGAAAAGCAAGAAGAACAAACTCATGGTTTTGTATTTTCAAAACTTAAAGGTATGACAGTAGAATTATATTTTTAGTTTCTCATGTTATTTATCTTTCTTTTCGTTTCTCTACAGAACTTCATCCGAATAAAAAAAGTGAATTAAATGATTTTCGTACATATCTTCTTGATGGTTCAGATCCAATGACACCACTTAAAGCATGGCAAATGCAAGATCTGAGTCTACAATGTGCATATCGTGCATTAAGCGAAAAAACGCCAGAAGAAGCTTTTAATACATTAGTTGAATTATCACAAAATTTCCCATCTCGTGCTAGGTAAAATCAAAAGAATAATGAAAGATCTTTTCATGTTTGTTCAACTCACATCTAATTTTTTCACACATATAGTGAATATCATTTTCGAGTTCAAATTTTCTTGTTTACTCTTTTGTGTTTTAGTAGAAAAGAAAATATTCAAAAGTCAACGAATACGTTTTATTAAGCAACCCTTTTCTTGTCTCGCATAGTTAAATGGCTCTGCTATGACATATACCTACTCTGCTAGTTACTTTAATGTGTACACGGATAGCTAAAAGTTCAACTGACTTTCTATCCAAATCGACAAAATTACTCGTCATTGTATGGAAGATATTGAACTATTGAGTCTACGATTACACAACGTTCCATTGCATAAAAATAGTATATCATTGAAATGTCATCAATCTGAAATTTTAAATAAGTAATTTAGAATATTTTTCTGACGATCGATTATCTTTGAAAAACAACAGTCTCTTCGAAATATTTAGTGTTCTGTATTAATAAAATAAGGCAAACGTATAAACGGGATTTTTACATTTCTATCCATAATTGTATCTGTTAACAAATTCTACTATGTGTTTATCTATTTTAGGGTTTTATCAAAAGTTAAAGTTGATTCGTCATTTCGTGAATCTAATAAAGTCAATCAAGAAGAATTTCGTTCACATATGGAAATCGAACCGGGTAATTCAGCATTATATATTAATTCAGTTCAACAATCATTAGATACAATTGATTTATATGTTTTATTAAATGCATTATTAAATGAAGGACAAATGATGGAACGTTTACATTTAATTGGTCTAAATAAATCTCATACAAGACAGTTATTAACAAGTGAATTAAATATTCAAACTATAAGTTATATACTTGATTTTCGTCATCCATCAATATTTTGGTTAAATGATCTTGAAAAAGATAGTCAATATGCAAAATGGCCATCGAGTTATTACGATTTATTACGAAATAATTTCTTTGGTGGTCTTCGTACAATACGTAAAAATCTCTATAATCTTGTTATTATTATTGATCCATCACAAATCGATACATCTTACGATTTAATGAAAAATGTTGAAGCTTACTTTGTTCATGAATTGCCTATACGCATCGGCTTAGTATTTGTAACAACAAATGAATATAGTATAAATGTCTATCGAGCATTTCGATATTTAATAAAATATAATGGAAATCCAAAACGTGCATTAACATTTATTAATGAATTGTATAGAACTGCAAGTACTGATGTTCAACAAACATTTTCTAAAGTTGCAAAATATTCTGGCAGTTTATCATCAATATTCGATGAAACAAATCCATTTGAAAACGAACGTCTTGAAATGAATTCATATTTTGAACAAAGTGGTTTATCACGCGGTGTACCACATGTTTTATTTAATGGTAATCCATTAACATCAGATGAATTGTTACCAACAACATTTGATGATGTTATAACAACGCGTATGTTAAAAATGCAATTTGATATTCAACAACAAGTTTATCATGGTCAATTAAAAGATTCAGATGATATTATTGAAATATTAAATACAAAACCAAATGTTGTCAAACGTTTAAATCAACGTATATTTGGACAAACACCATCAATGCCAACAGTTTATGTCGATTTATCTATGATAAATGGTCAAACAAAACATTTGTTAGATGCTAAGAAATTTCAAACATTATCTGTACGAGAACAAGCTGGTGTTATTATGGCTAGTATGATTTATTTAGGAAAAAAAGATGAATTAGGTCAACCACTTTATCCAATTACATTATGGATTGCTTGTGATCTTGATCGACCTGATGGACGACAATTACTTCTTAATGCTTTAACATATTTAAAAAGTCATACACATGCAAGATTAGGTTTAGTGGTAAGCTTTTTTTAACATTATATTGATAAAAGCTGAGGAAAAGCTTGAGTTTTTTTTCCTGTTTTCAAGTTTTATTCATTTTGATAAGAAGCCTTCCTTAAAGGGACAGTAAATATAAAGTGGCACCAATCGTTTTTTTGTTTCAATTTTAACAGCTTAATGGTGACGGATCCAAAAATGCACTATTACGAGTATTACTATTATACAAGCCCACAAGTAGTTAATTATCAATAGCAAGATATCACAACCATAATTGCTAGTACTAGTACATTTCTAAATGAGACTATAACTTTTTTGAGAGAATTTTCAAGTAGAAACAAAGTTTTGTGTTCATCTCAAAAGAAATATTATTCAACAAAAAATTATATATTGCAATCTTATGTAGGCTTCATTCGATGTTGAATCTCGTGCTGGCAGTCATCCAATAACAAAAGCTGTTTACACAGCTATTCGTCTACTATCACCACCTATAGCTCGTACATTTATTTTTAAATTACTAAAAGATGAAAGTGTTATCGAAGATTTGTTAGCTCAACGTAAATCTTGGTCTGATGTTACAGTTAGTGGTCTTAGTGGTCAAACACTTGAACATGAAATAGCAACATTTGATGATAATATATTTCGATCTCATTCAATATTTGTTGAACAAGGTCTTATTTTACCGCGTGGTTCACGATTAGTTTTAGTTAATGGACGTATATTAGGTCCATTATATGATCGAGAGCAATTTACTGAAGATGATTTTATTCTTCTCGATAAACATTTATCGACAACAATAAATGATCGGCTTATCCGTATAGTAAATAAATTAGAAATATCAAGTAATCCATCTCAATTATCTGATCTTCTTATGCGTATATCATCCATAATAAGTCAAAACGATAAAAGTTCTTCACCAGTAACACGTCGACAAACACCACGTATATCATCGACATCAAAAGCTACTCTCCATCTGCCAGCACAACATGAAAATGAACCAGCATTTTTAATTGAAGCTATTATTGAACCAGCATCACGTGATGGACAACGTTTATTATCTTTATTATCAGCTTTACGTCAATCGATAAATCATGATCTTATTATTTATTTTAATTGTAAATTACAATTATCTGAAATGCCATTAAAAAGTTTTTATCGTTATGTTTATGATACTAATTTACAAAAAATGCCAAGTGCTGTGTTTCGTCATGTACCTGAAACGCCTATACTAACATTAGGCATGGTTACACCTGAATCATGGATGGTTGAAGCTGTCGAATCACTTTATGATCTGGATAATATACATTTAGAAGATGTACCGATTGGTGTTAATGCTAATTTTGAATTACAATATTTATTAATTGAAGGGCAATGCTTTGATGAAACACAAAATTATCCTCGAGGCTTACAATTAATTTTAGGTACCAATAAAACGAAAAATATTTTCGATACAATTGTTATGGCTAATCTTGGTTATTTTCAATTAAAAGCATATCCAGGTTTATGGCATTTAAATTTACGCGAAGGACGCTCTGATGATATATATACAATAGCATCCCATGATAATACAGATTCACCGACACGCACTAGTCAACCAGTTCTTATTGCAATACGTTCATTTGATGCCCGTTGGATTAAAGTTTATGTTGCAAGACACACAGGAAAAGAAAACGAAAAATTACTTGAGGATTCATCAGATGAATCTCCACCAAATTCTGGTAGTATATGGGATTCATTTAGTTTTAGTGGTAGCTCATCCTCATCCTCATCCTCATCCTCATCAGCAACTAAAATAGATGACGTTACAGATGATACTATTAATATATTCTCTGTTGCTAGTGGCCATCTCTATGAACGATTATTACGTATAATGATGATAAGTGTACTTAAAAATACGAAAAAAACAGTTAAATTTTGGTTTTTAAAAAATTTTCTTTCTCCATCATTTACAAGTTTTTTACCATACTATGCTGAACATTATAATTTTACATATGAACTTGTACACTATAAATGGCCCAAATGGTTAACTGTTTATCCAACGGAAAAACAACGTGTTATATGGGGTTATAAAATACTTTTTCTCGATGTTTTATTTCCATTGGATTTGAAAAAAGTCATTTTCGTTGATGCAGATCAAATTGTTCGTGCTGATATGGCTGAATTACGTGATCTTGATTTACATGGTATTGATCTTTCATTAGTTTTTGATTGTCTTTAAAACTAAAGCAACGAAAGGGTAGAAGCTATATTTTAACTTGAATAGTAATTTTCCTAAATGACTAGTTGCTTGAAGAATCATGTTTTTTTAGTCGCATTTTCTCATGTTTAATCATATTGAGCGGTTGATTGAAATAGAAGAAAGATACTAATTTATATAGAATTTTATATTTTCAAAGTAGCTGATAGCACATAGTAATCCAAACTGTTCACTGCCAGATGATGATGATTATTATTATTGATCTATCGATAAGTATAATTTTTTTGACCGTATTATCAATCAACAGTTTGATTGATTGATGTTCATGAAGAAAATATTATTTTTTTAAGTTTTCAATTATTATTTAAAAATTATATAACAGCTATTTTGTTTAACTTATAGGAGCTCCATATGGTTATGTACCATTTTGTGAAAATCGTCGTGAAATGGATGGCTACCGATTTTGGAAAAGTGGTTATTGGGCAAGTCATTTAGGTCATCGTCGTTATCATATATCGGCACTTTATGTTATTGATTTGAAAAAATTTCGTAAGATAGCTGCTGGTGATCGTCTTCGTGGTCAATATTATGGTTTAAGTCAAGATCCAAATTCATTATCGAATCTTGATCAAGATTTACCAAATAATATGATACATCAGGTTAATATTTATTCGTTACCTGAAGAATGGCTTTGGTGTGAAACATGGTGTGATGATGAATCGAAAAAACGTGCAAAAACAATTGATCTTTGCAATAATCCACAAACAAAAGAGCCAAAATTAAAAGCAGCTACACGTATTATAGCTGAATGGGCTGATTATGATCAGGAAATAAAAACATTAATGGCTCAATGGGAAGAAAAAGATAAACCAAATTTATCATTATCAAAATCAACAACGAATAAAATGCCTGTTGATAATGGTGATCCAACTATTTCAATCAATACCCATGATCCTACCGAGTTGTGATAAACTAATGTCAACGTTATGCTTCTTCTACAACACATTCCTTTGAGATTTCATTTTGGTTTTTCTTATTGCTTATGCTTAATTGTTTTGTCCTCATTCTGTTTTTCTCTTTGACTATCTATCTCTTGTTGTTGAGCTATTTGTTATAGTGAGTGGTTCTTATTTTTAATATATTTTTTTTTGTTTCTTTGTTTGTTTGCGATTTCAATTATTGGGAAAGGAACAAAGGGGGACAGACTTGATTTAGTATGAAAATATTAATAACATTTATACATAGTATGAGTTTAGCATGGGATATCGTAATTCTTTTATTACAATTTCTCTAGTGGACGGATCTTAAGTAAATGTTATAAATTCACAAAGAACAAATGTGAATTCATTAATGACCATTGTTATCTTCCAGTTTAGACTAAAATGTCGTTCGCTTGTTGATTGTTGCTTTGTTTTCTATTAATAAACGTATTGAGTTATTATAATTAGCTAGATTACATTAAAATATTGCAAAGAAAATCAAAATTCAAATCGTATTCACCGATGCAAAGATAATTGTATGTTAACGAACCAAAATATATTCTTTCAATTAATTTTTACAAATATCCAAAGGAATCGAATATAATCAAAATGGATAGCTAGTTTTTCCATTCATACAGAATTCAAACTAAACGCAATAAGTAAAAATAAAAGTCGCACAATATGGCACTATCAACTAGTAAATGTATTAACAACACTCGCTTTCTGTTACTCAGAATCTTGATATATGTTTTGGCGATATTTGTGCTCAACCATAGTCTGTGAGAGAAATTTTAGTATTGCCACTATCTTTTCATGGGCTAACGCAGGTGTACACATGAGCAGAAGTATACTGTGTAAACTTATCGAACGCATTTGAATTCAAAATAGATACTCTCGACACAGCTTTCACGCTAAGAATAATATCCGATGATAGTTATCATCATCTTTCAGTCTCGACATGCTATTAACAGTAGGTACTAATTAACACATGTAAAAACCATGTTTGTTAACAATTTCTTCGTTAGTATCAAAAATACGATTGTGTTTTTGAATATAGCCTAGCTTGATATAGAAGATCTTTTTTCCTGATTCATTGTATTTTAATAAACTGAACATAATTATGTTATAAAAACAAACAGGAAAAAAGCGAGAAAAACCAAACAAAAATACATAGCAGAAAATAGGCAAGGTGAAACATGGAGAACTTCGATAATAATGGAAAGAGATATCAATATAAATAAACATCACAGCCAATATTTAATAATCCTCAGGTATAACGGGGATATTTGCCAGAACACTTTTGACCATTTCACTTTCTCCATTTGTTATGTCTACAGGTAATGACTTCATCGCTGGTGATGCTTGAATCTCATCATAGGTTGCCGGTCGCTCTGCTTGTTTTATTCTCAATCTAAATAAAATAGTCTTTTTTTAATAAAATAAACCAAAGCACTGGTTTATATTGTACTCATTTTCATAATAAAGATCGATAGAAAAATCATAGTTAAGTGTAATGTTCATTTCTATAGTATTTATAGCAGACAAAAATATCGCAGTATTCTATTTCTCTCATTCTTGAGAAATTTAACACGTTCTTTTCGCTAAATATATTAGAAATTCTCATTTAACAGTCTTAAACTATCAAGAAAACCTTAAAACTTCGGGTCAATCATCGATTGAATATTATCTTTGAAAAATAGCATATTTTGTATTCGAAGCAATACTTTTTAGAAAAAGTTTCTTGGAAATATATTATTTATCTATGCTTAATAACTTACAAGCAAATGATGAGCTGCTGTAATTCTGTTGATAAAATTGTTGGTGGCTCTGGCATCCATGTCATAATTGTACTCATTATACCTATTGCATTCATTTTAGCGAATGGATGTTGACCAGCAGTTATTTCCAGCTATGACAATTGAAAACATACGTATGTGTTTAGAATATATGAAAACAACTATTCTATTTACTGTTGAAAGACCTAATGCCCACATATCAGATCGTATACCATAACCTTCAGGTGCTTGGGCTGCATCAATCCGTTCCGGCTAAAAATTGGAATGAATAAACTTAATATTTACTCGAAAATATTTTTACATACAGCTAAATAAACTTGTGTTCCTTTCATCATTGTATGTGCAACTGAATTAGTTAATTGACCTGATATACCAAAATCACAAATTTTAAATATAACAGGATTTTGTTTAACTAAAATATTCGATGGTTTAACATCTCGATGAAGTATTCCTTTTGATTTAAGAAATTGTAATGCATCAACAATCTACAAGATAAAGTGTCGAATATCTTCTTTTTAATATTAATCTTATCGGATCGTACGTGATTTATCATGCGTTTAAGTAATATGTCAAGATGTTTTGTTTCTTTTATTTTATGCATCGTTGTATAAAACTTTTCCATTGATGTTTCACATGCTTCCATACATATCACTACTTGACTTTCTCTCTATTTTGATATAGGAACAAAATTCAAAAAAAAACAGAAAGAAAATAACATCGATACCAACTTTATCAATAAGTCCAGCATAGAATTTGATGACATGTGGAAAATTACATGAACCCACTGCGCGAATTGTTTTCAGATCTGTTGTAGCTGTATAATCAGCTAAATTATTGGTGCTTGGTATCAAACCTAATCGCTACATAAAAATGTTAAAATAATTCATTTTAACTAATTTTATAAAAAAAACATCTATTCATTAGAAAATTTTAAAAGACATTCAAATTTTTAGACTTATGAATCAATCAAATATTTCAACCAAAATAATTTATTTACAAAACAGCCTGAATATATATATATGGTCTATTAAATTCGATAAGCATATTTAAAATATGATCCTGAAATTGAAATATTGCTCAAACTAAACTTATAGGTTAAATTATTCAATGATTAAATTTAACAAGTACTGAATGAATTCAACCAAAGATGAAAGAGTTGTACTTGTCGTTATACCCCGTTCATGATCTGACTTAAGATTCTATTTCTATTTTATAATCTAAACATACTTTAACAGCCATTTTTATTTCTGGATGATCTTTGACTTCAGCTAACATAACACTACCATAATTTCCAAAGCCAAGTTTACGTATGTCATTTAACATATTTACATTAATAGTTACTACTTTACCATCATAATTAATTGTTGCTTCTTCACCAACATCAGGTAACCTAAAAGAAATAAACACATTATGATAATAATTTTAAGAAATGCTGCTGTTGTTTTTGCATACATATAAGTGTTATCTGTTGCTGCTTCGACTTGTTCGCCTGTATAATCAGGAAATTCTACGCGAACTAAAAATAAATGGCAGTTATGAATAAAAGTTAATTCTTCAGCATGATACACCCACACCACAAACGTAAGAAGTGAGGATAAGTGTGTATCTTGCTGAAGCATTACAAAGTTTTTCTTGTTCTATTTATTTACTTTTAAACTTTTCTTTTCGATCTCGCTTGGTAGTTCCTTTTGACATTTCTTATATTAACTTCAAAGAGTTGCACGTAAAAGAAATATCTATTGTTTCATCAGATTTGTCGTAGCCACACAACGAGATGAGTCATATATAAAAGGTAAGCTCTTATCAACCAATTATATGAAAATTTTTAACCCTCTGTTCTTCATTTCCATTGGTGGTTTTTATATTTGCCATGTGTTGGAGAAAAAAGGCTAGTAGCTAGCTAGCTGTTCTGTTCTTCATTTGAATTTGTAGTGTAGAATATGTCGAATCCAAATAATGCGTATGTTTCAAGTGTTTTTTAAAATATATTGTAAATGTTATTTAATATCTCATTATTTTATATAGAAAACAAAAGTTTGAAGAAATTGCAAAAAAAAATCAAGAAAATATACGACGACTTATATCAACTGAGAATTATCAATTGAATTCTGATACAGCTGATGACAGAAAACTCATTGAAGAAGTATTAAATAAAACAAAAAGTTCATTTAATGCTGGTATAGTAAAAGTGAAATATTATTCTATGATTGAAGGGTACTGTTAAGGCTTGATGATCAAACAGTAAGCTATTAAAATTCTTAATGAGAAAGAAGGATACTATCGATTTAGCAAATACTACACTTCGAATGAATGGAATTATTCATATTAGTGTTTCGTAGCATGTCCTACGCTTGTTAGTACATTGTCGATATGGGACGTAATACAGTGATCGATTTAATGAAGAGTTGTTGCCGTCTTTAGAATTCAGATAACTAAGGATGAAACAAAGTGAAATATTGTTTTATGAATATTGAATCGACTATTGATTGCTTCTATCACCTATAAGAGTTCAATGAACAAAAGAAAAACTCTTTCATCTTTTCAGTTTGAAACATAATTTATGTAAAACATAATAATCAGTTCAAAAATTTCATGAAAAAAAGGATTATTTGCATAGTATTGATCTAGTCACTACAATGTACTTGAAAATGAACAAACACAATACCATGTTACTTACTAAATTTGAGCTCATCTCTGAAACTGTTTTAAAGCTTTGATTAATCATTTATTTTCTCACACTATCAAATATACTATGAAATCAATAGTTATTTTTTTCACACGAAGAACATAATACTAACCAATATACTTTGATAAAATCTCCAAACAGATTTTTGTCTGCTTATAACATGCTGTTCATTCATTATAGTTGATTTGATTATATGAAAGTAAAACTTTTTTTTAATAGGCTCGTCGAATGATCTTGGTCGTACTTATCAATATTTAATAGATTCTTTATCATCAGATGCTAATATATGTTTAATATGTATTGATCTAATACAAAAAACTGATGCAGTTCGTATTAAAAATAACTTAAATCTTCTTTCATTTATCGGAATCTTTTAGATTTGGAATTGTTCATGTTGCTATTCACCATTTCATATAGTTTGTATACAAAAATGGATTAAAGATGGCGTATATCAATCATTGGTAATAAATAATAATGAAACAAATAGTTGGCATTGGTAAAATTTTATTTATACAATAAGATGTTTATCATAATATATTGCTCTTCGTTTAGTCCGAAATGTCGAACTGAATTTGATCAAAAAGATACACCGAAACGTTATTTATGTTATTGTCATAAAGAAATCGATCCTCAGTTTAATCCATGGTCAATTCCACATTCATGTGGACAAACATGTGGAAAACGATTAATACCTGAATGTGGTCATATATGTTTATTACTGTGTCACCCTGGACCATGTCCACCATGTCCAAAACAAATAAATGTTCTTTGTTATTGTAATCAATCTGGTCCAACAGCACGTCGATGTGGTTTTAAAGGTTGGTCATGTGGAAAAGCTTGTTCAAAATTATTATCGTGTCAACAACATCGTTGTGAACAAGTATATTTTATATTTCATGAAAAATTTGGTTGATAAAAAAACTTTTGTTTTAATCAGGTTTGTCATACTGGGGATTGTTTACCATGCCAAAAAACAAGTATTCAATCATGTCAATGTGGGAAAACAAAAGCAGTACGAAATTGCAATGAATTAAATTTTCAATGTGATCAAGTCAGGAAAATGTTCTTTTATTTAAAGAATATTCACTATTATTCTCTGTTCTAGCTATGCAATCGATTACTAAATTGTCATATACACGAATGTAAGCGTTTATGTCATAGAAATGAATGTGGAACATGTCCTCGTCAGGGCATAAGAACTTGTTCATGTGGAAAAACAAGTATGATTTATTTATAAAACAAACTAGATAGTAGAAGAAAGTCGTATACAACCTTTTGATTTATTAGTGATGATTGCAGAGAAATCGACACAAAATTTAAAACTTGCCAATGTTATAAAAAAAAGAGTGCCTAAGTTAATTGATTCAATGAGGGGTTTCTATATTTTAATGAGAACTGATGCTAAAACAAATATTTCATGAATTGAAACAATTTTAAAGATACCGTTACCTCTATTGTTTTGGTTGCAAACGAATTCATACTTTTTCAAAATCATTTTTATTCTAAAAATAGTATGACTTATTTGACTGACATATTTCGAAGCTTGCTAGAAGACATCATAGACTAGACAAGTATTTAACATTAATGATAGACCATGGATGATGTTGAGTGAGGGAAGCTTTTCAGTCTTAATTTGCAAACGTTATTTAATTATCATGTCGAAAACTACAGAAACTATCGTCTCTGGAATAAATAGTAGTGATTCACAGCCTTAGTGTATAATGAAAATCATATTATTATACATAAAATATAGAAATAAACTGGTTGTTTTCCAATTATTCTTTTGAGAATTTAATTCGATAAGAAGATAGGGATAAAAACTAATCTTCTCATGTTGAAAAAAGATTTAACTTTATAGAACATGTTGTTTTAGAATATGAAAACTTGCCTTGTTCTGAAGACGTTCCAACATGTGGTGATACGTGCGATAGAAAACTTGATTGTGGTCTTCATCGATGTTTGTATCGATGCCATACGGGCTCTTGCGAATCAGTAAGAGAAATCATTTTATTTGTATGTTCTTTTCGTTCAGAAAAACAAATTCAATTTATTTCAGTGCCGACAAGTTATCTTAAAGCGATGTCGTTGTAGTTTAAAAGAAAAATTAATTCCATGCTGTCAAGAATATCTCTGTGAAACAAAATGTACTCGCATGCGTTCGTGTGATAAACATCCATGTAAACGAAAAGTATGAAGGCAATAAATTCTACTTAACATATAAATGCAAAAGTTTAATAATCATGAGTTCATCGTTTTTTATGGATACCATCAAGTATCGTATAAGCATTTTTCTTATAATGAATTTTTTCCAAAACAAAAAATAAGTACGGAATGAATAATATTAGTTCAGAACTTTTGCATCATCTGTTATATCTCTGTATTTTGAAAAATATTGACTCCTTTCTATTTTTGATTTCCTAAATAAATTAGTGTTGTGATGGAAATTGTCCTCCTTGTCAAACAGTGTGTGGTAAAACACTTAATTGTCGTAATCATAAATGTCTTAGTGAATGTCACCGTGGCCAATGTTATCCGTGTACACATAAAGCTGATGTTACATGTGCATGTGGACAAACATCAGTAACTGTTCCATGTGGTTGTGAAAAACAAACTCGAAAACCACGTTGTAATAAATTATGTTTGTAAGTTTTAATTAGATTTTGTTGTGAACAATTAAACTAAAAATGTTTTTTTCCTTATAGAAAACCATCAGATTGTCATCATGCAGAACGTGAACCACACTTATGTCATTTTAATGATTGTCCAGATTGTAAACAACAATGTAATTTATCATTAAAAAATTGTTCACATTTATGCTCAGCAACATGTCATGATTCAGTTATGGTTAAAGAAGAAGCTAATTCATCAAATACACCATGGGGAATGAAAGAGAAAGAAAAACTGATAAAAAAATCTCTAACTTGTCCACCGTGTCAAGTTCCGACAACGGTTGAGTGTTTTGGTCAGCATACTGTATGCTTCGAATTTTTTTCCCAAAAAAACAATAATTCATTCATTTCCTTTCTTGGATTTCGATTAGTCTCGAGTCATTCTATGCTCACAAGCACGTCCATTCTGTTGTGGTCAAGTATGCAGTCGTACATTAAAATGTCACAACCATATATGTAATCGGTCATGTCATGTTGTTACTGGTGTATCAAATCAAACTGATGTAAGGAAGTATTTAATTACTATTTAAATTTCATCGTATATTTCAGGCTGGTACGGAATGTATGCAATGTGAAGAAATGTGTACAAAAGAACGACCACTTGGTTGTCAGCATTCTTGTCCGTTAGCCTGTCATCAAGATACATGTCCACCATGTAAGCAACGTCTTCGAATGAGATGCCACTGTAATACACAAGTGATCTATAGTGATTGTCAAACATTTACAAATGCAACTGATGAAAAGAAAGAAAAATTAAAATCATGTGGAAAACCCTGTTCAAAAAAAGTAAAGAAATTTATTAGTTTCGATAAATTGAATATATCTATCACTATCAAAAACAAAAATACTTGAGCTCATCCCACTCTCAATGCAGTTCTGTATTGAATATAATTTATATCAAAGGTTATAATTGCCTGAAAAATTGAACACGGTAGTTGTTAGAATTATTAAAAAAAACTCTGGTAACATTAGCTTTGAAGGAAACGATCTTAAACAGATTCAATACTTTGAATAAAACCACAAATCATTGTATTCTTCCAAATGGTTATGAGCATCAATCACAAAATGTATTTTTCGCGATTCTATGATGGATTTTACTTTTTCATATCTATATCGTTTGAAGAAAAGTTCATGTGTTATCTATTCTTGTTCGATTCCAAATTTCGTCTTCTTCAAGACGAAACTCGCGAAAACTAATGTTTATCGAATAAAAAAGTAAAACAATACGTTAATATTTTATTTATAATCATTACTATTTGTTATGTTTATCAAAAAATTATTTTTTCACGGATAATTAAATAATTCTTTTTAAATTTTAGCTTGCTTGTGGTCATTTGTGTACTTATGTATGTCATTCAGGTTCATGTTCATCTGTTTGTAGTTGTTCACAATTAGTTCCAGTTCGTTGCGGATGTAGACGTATGAATAAAGAGTTACTATGTTGTGAAATAAATCCAATTAAAAACTATCGAATACCGTGTGATGAATTATGTGCTGAAATAAAAAAGAATCGAATTGTAACATCATCGAATCCTCTTGTTGTTCAATCGATAGCTGAAGAATCGAAACCTCCAGCGGACATTGATAAATCATCATTAAACAATAAAAAGAATCGAAAAAGTTCTTCTGGCGAAAAACCAACAACTAGTAATCGAAATGTGTCAGTAAAAAAAAACAGAACACGTCGTTTTGTCTGGACATTAAATAAAGTTATTATTTTATTTGGAATTTTTTCAATTATAACTGTTTCTTTGATTATTTACATGTTTAAAGAAATTGCTTAAATTCTTACGTCTGTTCTGTTTAATTTGTTTTTTGTTTGGGGAATTTTAGATTTATTTTTCATAACTATTTCAGTGGCTACAGCGACAGTTGAACGTATCAGTTAATGAAACACTTGTTCATCATTAAATACAAATATTTGTTGATTATTTAGATAATGAAATTGATTTTTCAAAATTATCACAAATTCAGCAACTTGATCTTAATTTACACGATGCAAAAATAATTATCAAAAGAAACTGTAAATATGATAATTATTAGTTCTTGTGTTATCTATTCAACTAACATCCATATGTAGATTGATAACAAAATAAGCATTGCCAGTAGTAACCTTTCGGCTAGCAAAACTCACATCAGTTGTTATGCTTCTTCTTTTTTTCTCAATCAATACAACTAGAGTTTCTTTTTAATTGCATCATTGAATATGTGTCGCGTATATCTGAATCTTTTCAAATGAAACATTCTACTTTTGAACTCATACAGTATATCTAGGAAGTGTAAGAAGTATCCATGGTTTCACTTCTTTCTTCATGGTATAGATTTTAGTGCAAGCAGTTTTCCGTAAGATGGATTGATCAACAAACTAATTACAGAAATGAATTTTTACATGGTCAATAGATCTCTACAATAGTATGCATATAAAAAAGTGAATTGTTTAATAATATTGAATGAAAACATGAGTCTATTGAGCATCAATACATATTAGTGTTAGACACACGAATTTCTACTAGCTTCAATACGTATCGGATCTCCTCGCTTTGTTTCGCTCAATGTGAAATCAGAAGAAAAGCTATAGACTCCTTTAATTCCACGTCAGAATGCAGTTAAAAAATATTTATTGCTTTAATATG
This sequence comes from Rotaria magnacalcarata, assembly GCA_900239745.1. Lineage (NCBI taxonomy): Eukaryota > Metazoa > Rotifera > Eurotatoria > Philodinida > Philodinidae > Rotaria > Rotaria magnacalcarata. The sequence goes on from OENM01000214.1 coordinate 102,763, forward strand.
GCTCTTAAAACAGTTAAGATTTGTGATCATATTTCGAGATTGTGACTATCGATAAGTCTTAATAGACATCACGAAATCGTTGATTAAAAAAGTAGCTGAACGAATTATTCGTTGAATTTTGCCGAATGATATTATTTTATGAAATAGTTTTGGGTCGGTCTCAAAAGTTGTGTTGATTTTTCATGACATCTAACTCTTAAAAATCATAATGTCAATATATGCATTTGTAGAGCTCTATGACACGTCACTCATGTGTAAGGAATTTCTATAGAATTTGAATTGAACTTTCTATTGTCCACTCTCGCATAAAACTCAGAAAATGATCCTTACCCGTTGTAATCCATCACCAGGAGACAATCAATCGATTCTGAAAACCTCTGTTAACCCTTTACCGCCGGATGTTGCCATATGGCAACATTTTCCCCTATAGGGGTACGGCGTTTTTCATATAGCCGGCGGTAAAGGGTTAATATATTCATAAACTGCAACTCTAACTCTTTCAATTTTGAAAATTTAGATTATTATCGACGTATTCACAAAAACATTGAAAATTCGCGAATTAAATTTGATGATTAACAAAAATAATCAGCAAAGCAATCAAATTAGAACAATTCTTTACGTTAAGATTTGAATATTTTAGGAATCTCAACTTTCAAATAAAGCGATATTAATCCCTACAATACAACAAGCTAAAATAACTAGTGATAAAAAAATACCATTAAGTCAATAAATGCTTGATGCCACTAAGCGACAATCAAAACATACTGATCTAGCTTATCGAAAATATGGTAAAATTAATTTAATTTCTTCTATAAGAATGCTTTGCATTGTACTCCAAGGAAAGTTGAAATTACAATTGATCCGAAGATATTTGCTAAATTCTACGGTAACATGTGTTATTATTCTAGTCGAATTCAGTAATCAACAGAGTTTCTTATCAAATCATAATTCAAATAGCTGCAATTCTGAGAATGAATATGATTCTGAATCTAGTACGGTTGTTTTGAAAAAAAATCGAATTTCACCACACATTATTGTTACTTGATGTTTACGATCTCAACGTTTACTATTAACAGTAAATATTAAACGGAAATTTATATGGAATAGTGAACAAAATGAAAAACTCATTAATAACGAGCGCGAGAGTAAAAGGCTTGTGCAAAACGACATAAATTCGAATTGTGAAAATGGGAGAAAGTTGAGAATGACTAATAATATATCAATAGTACAATCTGATGCAACCAGCTATTATTTATGTGCTCAATTATGAAAAAAGACGATTTTATTTTTGTTGCAATCATTTTTCTTTCGTTCAGTTTTCTTATGGTTCAATGATTTTTGTGATAGTAAAACGTGTGAAATATAAATGGTATCATTTTCAGTGTGTTAATCTCACAACTAAACCAAAAGGAAAATGGTTTTGTTCTAATTGCCGAGAGAATCGAATCTAGATGATTGAAAACTCAACTTTTATTGTTGTTACTGTATATGCGTATAGTTTGTTTTATTTTCATATTCAATTTGTCTTTCGAAACATCAAAAAATAGATATATGCAGACATGCCAAAAAAACATATTTAATAAAGTCAATATTACTGTCAAAATGAAAGAATTAAAAACAAGTCGTAATCTATGAAAACACATGGAGCACACATCAATCCTAAAGAAGCTTCTCAAAAACTCTTCAAAAACGAATTACGTAAAAAACGTTTTTTCTTGATAAAAAGATTATTTTGTTTATGATCAAGTAATACTGTTAAGTATCAGTATTAACCATTAATGTAATCATAGCAGTTGCCTATATCGACAGAGCTCATTTGAAAAAGAAAGACGTACAATAAATTAAAGTGTTTTCAAATGATCGAATATCTTTTATGTGGCGATCTTTCAGGAATGAGTAAACTAAGACAATTTGAAAATGCTATTTTCTTTTCAATTAGAAAATTCAATGTTACGATCATTATCACGTCAGTGCTAGTAATAGCTTAGTTGTTTTATTTCATTCTAGCGTTGATAGCCTAGCTAGGCACCTGCCATTTTCTACAATAACCTGAGTAGTTGTGTAGAAACACAAGAAAAACATGAGTTAGTCATTGACAGCAGTTAGTGAAGATTTTTATTTGATGATTTCATTTCCAATATTGAATACCTCAGATGATTTAAAAAATCATGGCTCTTACAATAAAGTTCTAAGTTATAATGTTGTGTCTTGAGAAGCATATTGCTTATTTTGATCAATGAACAGTTTGAAAAGAAGAGAATATATTTCACCTTTCGTTCATAATTCTACACAAATGCGAAGAGATTAAAGCGATATCTGTATCTGTTTGATTAGTTCTATAGATGTCCATGTTGTAGACGTTTTCATTCTGTATCGAAACTAGAAATACTCTCACTATCAAAGAAATCAGTAGTAGTTTTTGAAAACTCCGCCCCATAAAATTAGAAAAAAACGAGTAAACCTATAATAATAAATCACTCTTTAGCTGTTACATCTATTGAATCACACAATATAAAGGAAAGTCTCAAAGGCACAAGTATTATTCAAGCGCACTCAATGTAACTTCTTTCATACTCTAATCACCAAATTATAGCTCTAAATATATACGTATGTATACGTGTGCGTGTATGACGTTTTGAGCAGTTCTTTTTTTAAATATTTTATTTACTATCTACAGTAAATATACGTCGTTTTGCCACAGATTATTGCTGTGCACATTTTCCATCAAATGAAAGTCTAGGTCATTTTTTCTTTAACGAATATATATGATTTTTAGAGTAATGGAGTATCGAAAAGTTGTCAGCACTTAAATTATTCAACGTCAAAATGACCTATTCGCGTCGTTGTTATAATTGATATAAAGAGAAAATGAATTGAAATAAGAAAAATCTCAAGTGCATCTGTAATTGTTTCACTAATAGCAAATTTAGTTTGTTTTTAGTAATTACTCATATAAAACTAAAAGACCAAATTAAATTTGACGGAAAATAATTAATCTAACTTTTCTTCATCTTGTCAAAACTTTCTTAAAATAAAACGATGCACTTACACAAGAATGATCCTTTGATAGCAAGTTAGAATCCAACCGACGTAAGTAACATTTATCAATATTAATATTTAAGCTTTCTAGCATTTCTATTTCTGTTACTCGCCGTCATACGAATAGTAGAAGAAAACTAATTCTGATGGGGTGTAATCATGGTTACCAAATACAAATTTTAGAAATCAGGGAAGTTTTGTGAAAAATCAGGAGTGTTTTTTTTTTACATTCAACAGTCATTCGATGCTTTTTATCTGATAACTTCCGATTTTTTACTAATAGATGCATTAACCTCTTTTCCTATAATGGGATTGATGCTGAAAATTTTTCTTGTAGACGAGTTAAAATTGAAAATAGAATGCTGATTTCATAAAGTTCATTTAAATAGATAATTAAAACTTGTTCATTAGAATACATAGTAAAAACTACCTAGTCGATTTACTCAACAATTCGTGACACTTTTGCGACGTGACTCTACTTAAATCTAACAATCGAATATATGTTTCGAAAGATCTGGTTCATTTAAAATATAATCATAGAGTTCTGATCAAGTAAAATAGACGGTGTTGCCAGATCTCCACATCTTGTGGGAAAATGCCAGATTTCGAAAGTTTTTCCGAATTTTCAAAGCTTTTCTCGATTTTTTCTAGATTTCGAAAAACAAATTCCGGAATTTTTTAGATTTTCAAGATTGACATTAGGCAGCCTTTTTGGATGTGCACTTTTTTATTTAAATATATGTTGTAGATATGTATAAAGAGTATTTCTGTTTCGAATCCGTTAGAGTAAAACGTACTTTAAATGAAAAAACGGACCCAAAACACCGTTCCGCATTTTTTCAAGATTTGAAAAAAGCTCCGTAAATTTCCAGACTTTCAAGTTCGATATCTGGCAACACTTAAACTGAGTGTTCATTTTAATCTTCAACTCAGCTTCAACTAAATCGTGGCTCATTTTATTTCGACTATCATTCCATATATAAGTTTAACGTGTCCATAAATTTGTTCTTTTCTCTTGGAAATCGCTATAGGTTCAAAGCGAAGCTAATCGTCACATTACAAAAATCACGAGAAATCAGGAGAAAAGTTTCAAAATCAGGAGATCCCTGGTCAAAACAGGAGATTTGATAATCCTAGGTGTAGTTTAACCATTAAACATTCGTTTTTCTTTTTTTCTAGTGATAGAACGATGATTAGCATCAAAACTTCAAGTATTTGTTTTCATCACAAGATGTAGAAATTTAAAAACTAAATCATTCGTATTTGTCATAACCGATGCTATTGTATCGCGGATTTTTATTTAGTTGAAATTCTTCCAAAAGTTTTCGCACGCCCTAACTTATCGATTGGCAAGCATAGTAATATCCAAAGAAATAAAGACCAAGTTTTTTTATTATTAATAGCTAGGTAGTGAAAAAAAAGCTGAAATATTTGTTGGTTTGCATGTGATAAAATAATTTCTAAAGTGAAAAGTTGTTTTAACACATTCAAAATATCAACAAGTAATTGAATAGCAAAAGAAAACTTGTTGAATAGAAAATAGACATACATAAACAAAACTTCATTCTGTTGTTTTTTTTCATTCAAGTTTTATTCTCATTGTAGTAATTTTTTAACTTCGGCTTGCAATATCAGCCTTTAATTGTTCAACATTGGCGCCAACAACTCGATGAATTTCTTTTCCATTTTTAAAAAACACAAATGTTGGCATTGCTTCAATGTTGTATTCTTGTGAAACAGCTTCAGCTTGATCAACATCACATTTAAGAAAAACTACGCTATCTTTGAATTCATTATTGCTCCAATCCTCAATTTTTGGTGCTACTCGTACACATGGTCCACACCATCTAAAAAATAATAATAATAACAATAAACATTATTCAAAAACTTCTAATTTTCACATACGCTGCAAAAAAGTCCAATACAATAAGTTTATCGTTATTTTTCTCGTTTTGAAGTTCAGTTTGGAGGTCTTCAATCGAACTAATTGTGTGTACCATGTTTCTGCTGTTCCGGTATTAATGTCGAACAATAAAGCAGTCTAAAAAAAAATATATTTCATGTACTCAAAAAGGTAGAGTTGAATAAAAAAAGAAATATAAAGAAAAGAAAAGAAAATCAATGATTACGACTAGAAATAAGAATTTTTCTCGTAATTTCTATAGCATGTTAAAGAAGAAAAACAGAGAATGGAGACCAATATTAGTCTTTCATTTTTTTCTCTTTCTTTCTATCGTCATTGCATTTTTTTTTATGAAAGAAGAAGGATTCTGTTATACTGAGAGGACTAGAAAAAACAAAAGAGGAAAACAGTTGTCTCAATGTAAAATTCTCTTCAGTTACGAATAAAATAACTTGATGCGGAAAAGAAAGGAAAAAATGCATGAATAATGCTAATGCTACTGTCATCATGACGTAAAGAATTCCGTGTAGTCATCTAACTTTAACAATCGTATGCACCAATGAAAAGTCATTTTTCTAGTGCCGTTTTGCCATCATTGTCTGAATCATATCTTTAACCTTTGGAACATATAAATGCATGCATACATGAGTATTATTTTGACGAAGCTAGCTTGTCGTATTTGATTTGATTTGCCCTTGATAGTAAACAGAATATTTGATAATCAAGTTTATTGGATTCAAAAAGAAAACGCTATATAAAGGTTTTACTTAAAAAAATTAAAATATTAACTTCAATTAGTTTGTGTTGATAAATGAATAACTATTGATAACTAGTGACATCTTTCGGGAAAATTCTCGAAACTACGTGAAAGAATACAACAAACTTATGGTTGTTATGAGAAAATGAATTTCTCATATTCAATCAATATTACTCATAGAATTCAATCGACATTCGATTTTAAGTAATCATGAAAAGAAATTATATTTGCTGTAGTTGAAAGATATCATTTTGGAATTGACAATTTTAGCTTCATAGATGTTCATGTTTGATTCACTTTAGTCTACGATAATTCTGTTAAGACTATTGTTGTCAAAGAAAGAGAGAAGCAGAATTAACTATTTAATTTCGTATATTAATTAAAACTGTTTTTTTTCTTAGATTTCGAAAACATGATATTAGTCGAATACAGTAGAGTCCTTCCTTACTCATTTTAATATTAATCTTCATTTTAAAATTGGTGAGCTTACCAAGCTTCTATTTAGAATAAAAGTAGAAGAGCGACGGGTGTGTAAAAAGAATCAGATAAGATTGTTACGTCTGACATCTTTATCTATATGATGGAGGTTAACACTCTTTTGTTTTGTTTGTTTTCCTCTCGCTCTCTCCCTTTTGTTTATTGTTATAAAACAGTTATGCTTTTACGTGAATAAAGAAAGCCCTGTGAACTCAAGGCGTAACAAAGATCGAAATTCAAAGTTGAAAACGAGCTCACTATGGAAATAAATTANTGTCATTTTAAAACAAATCCAAGAATTGCTCTATCGAAGTACCATCTGTAACGATAAGAGATGTTTTATCGTGATATCGAACTTTTTATTTCAATCATCCTTCTCCTTTTATAGATACACTTTCTTTCTCCGGGGCGCGTCACTCAACCGGAGAGAACGAGAAGGAACACGACAAAGAGGAAGATAGAATACACATGACAATGAGGAGAAAGTCGTTATGTACATTGATTAGGATAGACCGAGTGCTTATATCGGCACACCATCCATCTGAACGACCAGAGATAATGTTAAACATTTTCGATTAAATTCTTTCTTCTCTTCAGTTTTACTTCTCTTGTCGTATGCCATACTTTCTAATTAGTAACTATTGATGGTAGTTTGCTTCTTCCTTCAATTTTGTGAAAATGAAACTTTGAATCAGTATGTTAACGAGTCTTCCCATTTGAAACGATAAAGTTAAACGTTGAACACTTGTGTCTATTGACTACTGAATATGAACATCTTTCTCTATATAAATTAGTTGATTATTTTAATTATGCGTTGGACTCAAAAGTGGTTTTCGTGGCTAGATTAAAAGACTTTCAACTCTATGATCTCTGATTGAACGAAGTCGTTAATCATAGTATATAAAAATTTTCACTGTTATATTAGAACTAGTACATGAAAATGATTGCATACATTATATCATTAAGATGATTCAACAGCAAATATAATCAATTTAAGTCTAATTCTACTATTATTTGAACTCATCTGTGGCAACATCATATCATTCAAGATACTTTTTCAATACGAAAACTCACTTCTACCAGATACAATATGTAATCAATGCTTTCTTTTTGCATCATTTTTCAATTCTATGCATCAAAAGACTTTTGAACGAGTAATTTTTTATCATTTTCAATAGTACCCCATTATGTGTTATGTTTGAAAGAAGACGATTCGTTTTTTTATAACCCTGATAGAATCATTATACTTAAAAATATAGTTGATTCTAGAAATTTTCGAGAGAATTGACCAATAAATTTTGACCAATATAAAGAAGATTAAATAACTGAATCAATAAGTTTAAAACAAACTCGTCAATGAAATGTTTTTACATAAAATCATTCTCAAACATGGAATTCATTTAAGAACGCTTACATAATTTGTACTCACCTATTATCTCCACTTATTCAATATTCTTATATTACCTTTTTCTTGCATACGTTTAGTTGCTCTTTTTTTACCTGGATGTCACGCGTACGTTTTGTATTTTTATCTTATGGAGCAAATTTATGCAACTACTAATGATAAAGGTAGATAGGAAAGACAAAATTCTTGAATACTTTATTTGTATCTTGTAGGATGAAAAAAACATTGGTTGCATAACAAGCAGAACACAATATGTATATATACCTGCAGAAAAAAGACAGCAGGATCAATAGAAAATACATAGATCATGGTTAAATTTTCGGATGCAAGAGGCGGTATGTACATTTAAAAATATGCTTGTTACTATAGTGTACAATCGTTTTTCATAGGTAATATAGTCATTGATGAGTTAAATACAAATGGACACTTTAAACATAGCTTATGGCGTATATTTCTTATTATATTTGCATTGATTAGTTTTATAATTACTTGTTCTTTTAATGCTTTGGCTGGTAGTGGTCCTAATGGTATAAATTTTATTCTAAAAAATAATTCAATAGTAAATATAACAAATTATTATTTAGGTGTATTTACAAGAAGTACAGGAAGTATCAGTGACAATAATTTAACTGAATTTACACCTGCTGGTAAGTTGAAAATTATTTTGAATAACAAAAAGAATATTTAGCTCAACATATTCAAGGCTGGACATTCAGTATATGGGGTGTTATCTATTTTTGGCAAGCCGCATGGTTAATCTATACTATTAGTCGTATACCAAGAAAATCAAATATTAACTATTTATATATTTATCCAAATACACTTCATTATAGTGTATTTATATTTTATATAATTAATATGACGCTTAATATTGTATGGCTCATTATATGGGATCGAAATTACTTTGGTGTAAGTTACGTAAGAATTTAGAAATTTATTTATTTTCTTGTATATTTTAGTGGTCATTACTGGTTATTTTTCTTATGCTAGTAACAGTTTTGACACCAATGGTTATAACTCATATTTTGCTACAACGAAATCGGTTAATTTATATTAATTCAAATCGGTAAGAATTACAAATTTTATTTTTTAATGTTTTTTCAACTTCTGTGTATTTTGTGTACTTTAAGAAAAATAGATATTTGGCTTGTACGAATATTTGTTCATAATGGCTTTGCTATTTATGGTACATGGCTTTATCTTGCAACATTACTTAACTTAACTATTTGGATTTCACAAATATATAATAAAGATCCTCAATCAATAACTGACGCAACAACAGCAGCACTTAGTCTTGTACTAGTTGGAATTGTGGTTTATTTTGTTTGTGAAAATTTTATATTTTATTCTTCAATGGCATATACATTTTTACCATGGTTTGCTTTAATCTTTGCTCTATCAGGTGTTCTATCAAAAAATTATAATAGAATTGGTGTTTCTAGCAAGAGCAAAGCGTTTTCACTTGCTTTACTCATTTTGTGTTGTATTTTATTCTTTATACGTCTTGGATTATTTATTGTGCGTTATGTAAAACGAAAAATTCCAACAATACAAGATCCTTAAAACACTTGAATTGTGTTGCTTGTTTGTTTTGTTTTTGTTTTATAGAAACTACGATTAAATAAAAAGAAAAGTCTACTTTCATCGTTGGTTGTACATAGAAAACTTATTGAATGTTGATTTATGAAATTAAATTGATCAATTCGATATCAGAGGTCTCAATGATCAAACTATAGCCAGAAAAGTCAGTCTATCGACGATTTTTCCGATAATAACTTTTCTTCGATATAGAGGAAGTCTTTTTTATGCTTCCTATTCAACAAAATCGGATCATCTTTCTTATAGTATTTTGATTCTTGTAAAATAAATAATTGTGATGAATTCAATAGATGCGAGTGCGAATGCCGATAACCGACCAGTAATGTTGGCTTTTTTACGGGGGAGGAGTGTACTAATGACACGTT
>OENM01000215.1:0-100713 GCA_900239745.1 Rotaria magnacalcarata
TAAAAAGAATTCATCATAGATCAGATCAATATGGTTTTTCATTAATATTGTTTTTTTGTTTATTTAGATTGATACAACTAATGGAATAAGCTCCTCACAAAGATTTTCTCCCTTCATCCATCTGTATTATTTCATCGTTTTTATATTCAAGGAAGTGTGTGTGGATAAGATTCTTCAGATATTCATCTATTCTTTTTAATAAATAAATATTTTTCAGATCACCAATAATAGCTAGACAGGAACTTCATTGTCGGGCGTTTTTCTTGACCAATTCAGTTTCCGATCATCTGGAAACGTAGAACGAGATGACAAATAAGTTAGGTTACAGTTTAGTTCATATTTTTTGTATCCAGGGGAAAATTCTTCAGAAATTTTTCTTATTTCAATGCATTTTTTATTACTATTTTTTTGTTTGCTTAGATGATTAGCGATAGTTAAGATCGCAGTCGTGTATAATTTCTCTTTATTTTCAAGTTCTGTTCAGCTTGTGCTTCTCAACATATTTATTTGGTATGTGTGATTTACAATTTTACTGGACGTCGTTTCTACTGAAGAAAGTAGTTACAAATGTTTTCAATATATTGTTGGTTTTTAACATCCAATCTTTTTATTTTAGCTGATTAAAATTAATATTCAACTTTGACGCGAGAAGTACTATTATAAGTTTGTTTATTTCAGAATTATCATATACCATTCAAGATCACGAGGGCAAGTTTAAATTATAATTATAACAGACATTTTTGTTTTGTAAAAGCGTATCAAAAATATGGTTCATTTATCAGACTATTACCTTGTCTCAGTAAAATGTTTGATTTCTTTTAGATAAACAATGAAGAAGAGAAGAGCTGAGATTTCTAAATTTTTTTCAATGAGTTGATTATATCCTGTAGGTTATTGTGAGTAACACACTAAAATATAACAATAATTATAAATTACATTTCATTTCTTTTATTTCAAGACAATAAGTTAGATAGGTTTGTGCACATATGGATATGTTTTGTATTTTTTGAATAAACTTTTGCTTTCTGCCTAATTGCAGCATATTTAGCTAGATTTCTGAGCAGAATTTTGTTGTTAAGAAAATTATTTCTGGTCGATATAGCAATAATAACAATTCAAGGAGGCTCTTGCTGCTTTGGATTATGCCTGATGTCTATTTCATTAAGAAAACTCGCTAAAATTATAGTACAGATACTAGGGTAGGTTTCAGTTTCTTTGATTTTGATACCACATTTGCATTATGAAGGAGGGCATTCAGGATGTTTTCTACTATTTCCTAATTTTCAATTGGACGCTGCTAGTCGAGTAAAATGTACAGAAGTGTCTATATTGAAACATGATTTGTATTCAGAAGACCAAGGTTCAATACTAGACATTGTTATTAAGGCTATACATTAGATTCTCTAAGCCCCATTTACTCAAACAGGAGGTTTCATCTGAATGATGTTGATTATTCTTTTATGAATATCATGTTGCCTTTAGTACACTAATTCTAAGCTTTCTTTACTGAGGTGCGATATTCTAACTTCTTCTATAATACAATATGGCTATAGTTATTCAATGAAGCTTTATTATATATAGGTGAGTGTACCTTTCATTTTAATATTTTAATTGTCTTTTTCCATGCGAAGATTGATTTGTATCAAGCAGTACTTTCAATTAGTGGAATTAATAATAACTGCTCAGTGTAAGAGGGAGCAATACATTGGCAATATTAGTAATGCCTTCAATAAGAACTGTTCTCCTAATCAATTACTGATTTTCCGTTTAGATTCTGGCAAAAACATCTTCAAAACAAATGAATGGCTCTATAAATGAAATTTGCTTACTCTCTTTGAATCAAACCCAACAACATGGTCAAACTCAAATATTATTGCAAGTAAGTGAAGCAATTGTACGATTTCATAGATGAGAGTGTAAATAGGCCAGGAACGGGATCTTCGAGCAATGATAACCCTGAAGGGTGCTACTTTAATACTACTAGAAGTTCAATATTTTGTAGAAGTTTAGATGATTATTGTAACATTACAGAAGAATCATATGATAATTTTACTTTAGCATTTTACGAGGTTCGGATGAAATTCTAAGGAGTTTCTTAGTAAGATAGATGGATTTAGAGACTTTCTGAAGATATTCGTTTTAAACCGGTAACTACACTCCTTTACTAAGTTGCTTTGTTTTCTGGTGATTTAATTATCCTCTCTGTCAAATTTCTCTTCTCTTCGTATGCTTTAACCTGAGAATTCTCTTGTTTATTAGTTAATTTATTGACGTTTCGATCGATGAAATCGATATTCTTCAGAATGAAATAGGAAATGAATACAGAAAAAGTTTTTTTACTGATGATTCATCCAATTGTCAATTTTGTTTTTATTTTCGTTATAAATATTACAGTACTGGTACGGAAACGACGCTATATACTACAACTTCTTTCGTTTGATATTTAGTTGTGCGTACGAGTATTGTAATATAATATTTATAAAGAAAATTAAGAAAAAATTGACGATTGGATGAATTCATCACTAAAACAACTTTTTCTGTATTCATTTCCTACTTTATTCTGAAGATGATCGATTTCATCGATCGAAACGTCAATAAATTAACTAATAAAGAAGATAATTATCACGTTAACACATAGGATGAGGAGAAAATATTATAAGCAATCACAATAATTGAAATCAATCAACCCACTCATATAGTCTTCTATAAACCCTTGAGTCGGTTGAAGAGATCCATCTTCCTTCTCATAAACCTTTTCGACCATTCATAACCTCCATAAGCACTTCCAAATGAGTCTTCTGACGTTGAACTTTGGATATTGTATTTTTATCAACCCTTCGAAGGGGTTTATGAAAGTGCAACGTCTAGCAAAGCCTTCTAGGATTTGTAAAATTTATCAACCCATTCATAAACCCTTCAGGATCAGTTTTTGCAACTCATAAACCCTATATTCATCCCTTTTTTTAGGGTTTATGAAAGGGTTTATAACGCCTTAATAAACTCTTTAAAAGGGTTTGTGGTACGTTGCGCTTTCATAAACCTTTTTTTCTTTCTTTATTCTACGGATATTTTTTACAGTGTACTACGATCGATTACGAAGAGTCTGAACAAAATCAAACCATACCGCACAATATTTTAACCCAAATAAATATTGGCGTTCAAGGTGAAGTAAGAGTTCAAATAGCAAACAACGACTATTTGAAAAGAAACATTCGTCGTTGGCGGCAAGCCACTAAAGCTGCACCAACACCCTCAACCATTAACTTTCCAGTTGTTTCAGATCTATACTATCGAACTACACGTGATAAATATTTCTTCGTAAAGATACGGGTCCTGCTTCGGATAGATTATTAATCTCTTTTACAGATCAACAACGAAATATCATGAAAAATTCGCAAGTAAGCTTTTAACATGCATTGTTATTACTAAACTTTCTTTTATTTTTTTGGAGTTTTTCATTGATAGAACGTTTAAAGTTGTTCCTGGAATATTCTTCCAGCTACCGTGATCATGTATTTCCTGTTTTATTTGCTTTATTACCTGGCAAAAGTAGTCAAATCTATCAAAAAATGATGAATGATGTAATCACCCTGGTTCCAGGATGACTTCCAGGAAGGATTATGATGGACTTCGAGAAAGCTTCTATGAATGTTGTTACCTAGGAGAGTCATTCCGAGACTAGGATCCTATCGGATTCCGACAGGGGCCAGACCGTGAATATACCAAATATCCATGGATTCCAATAAAACCAACGAAATCCTATAGGATTCCTGGATCAGGACCTACAGTCGGATCCTTGGTGTAGGATCCAGTGTTGGAAATTAACGGAATCTGACATGAACGTATGACCCTAGTGTTCTTATGAGAAAATATTCAAATTCACCCCTAATTAAGAAAATTTTTTTTTTCCGTCGGAGTCGACAGTCAATCCGTAACCCGAAATCCCATCGGATTCTTTTTGGTGATAGGATCCCATCAGATCCGTCATAGGATTCATTCGCCTTGGTAGTGCTAAATTTCCTAGGGTCGGAATCAGTGGTTGTTTTTTTCATCCGAGTCAAAATATTCAAAGATTTTTACGAGTAATTTTTTCCGAAGTAATCAATGCCACTTCGAATCTCTCTTATTTAGACATATGGTTTTAAGCAAAGATACAAAACCGATATAGTATTTGCTGATAATATACATAAAATATTGGCATCAGCATTTCTTGAACCTAATCAAGTTATCAATGGTTTTGAATTGTTATGTTCGGATCTAGGCGATGAATATCAAGAAGTACTTGATTGCATAGAAGACAACTATATTGGACGTGCTCGTGGATGGTCAAGACGGCCAGCAACGTTTCCTATTCATTTTTGGAACATGGCAGTTCATGTAAAGAACAACATGTATAGAAAAACAATTCGATTGAAGCATGGCACAGAAAGTTGAACGCCTCATTCCAATGTACATATCCAGACTTATGGGCATTTATAAATAAGTTGATTAAAGAAGAAAATAACATTCATTCGGATATCGTTAATGCTATGTCTGGTCGTCAATCACCAAAACGTAGAAACGAATCATTGAAAAGGCGATTATATAATTTAGTTCAAAATCCACATTCAGACATGAAGGACCAATTGAAATATATCGGACGTTTGCTATCAATATAGAGTCTCTTTTCTCTTGTATATTGTTAATCATTATTCTTATTGTTATTAATAAATACTTTCATGTCTTACTTACGTGTTTATTTCTAAATATTTTTGTAAGTAAGTATATCTTAGCGAGCAACTGTCCGCGAGCAACTGTCCTCCGAGCAACTGTCCTGCGAATAACTAACCTAGACCCAAATTTTCCTGGTAGCTACCATTCTTTCTCATAATTATTGAAAATAAATTGGATAGATGGAAACAGAACATACGAAAACAAAGCTATATGTAAATATCACGCGCATTGATCTTATGCTATTAATGTCATTTTTAATGAGAAGAAATAGTCTCAATGTTAATTTGCATTAAAATAAAACGTATTTAATGAATTAAAACATATCAATATGCTTTTCTTCTTAATACTAATATGATTCCCTTCGTATAGAGCATAGAGTTCAGATTTTAACAGTATAAATCTGATGAATAATTATCTGACATACTAATCCTGAATTCGTGACGTCTTCTGAAGTTTACAGATGTAGCATCATCGGAAACAGAACAGAGATCTGCCTCGTACATTAATAGAAAGGTTGAAATGGTTTACTAGATCGTTCTTCTGTGTAGTAAAATTTTTAACAAGAATAGTCATATCAATTTTTTTTTATTTCATGTTTATTAGACTTGTTATTTTACGATTAGCATTTGCTTCTGTGAGTAACGAAAAAAATATATAATTAATGCGATTATATCATGATGTTAGCACGTAATTAACTTCATAACAAAATGTATAGAAATTTCAGCATTCGGAAGAATCGAGAAATCTTTCAAATATTTTTCTGAATTCATCAATCACTAAATCTAATTAGCACGCACACATTCCACTCTAGATTTGATTTGAAAGAATATTTTTCACATTTAATAAGCAATAATAATATTAGTCAGATACATCAAAACTGGTTTATTGAATTTTCACGCATAAACAGATACATAAAATATGATTTTTTTAAATTTTTCTTACAAAATACTAAACATTAAAGACTTGTTGTCAATGCAGTTGATACATTCGTTTCATCAACCGATAGTTCTTCATATTTTCCTTTACAATGATAATCTTGAGATGTATATTGTTGAGAAGAAACTTTACTGAGAGATTCATCATCAATTTTTTCATACTTGTCACCTAAATAATCATTACGTACTATAATAGGCGATGATAAATCTTTATTGTTAGTTAGTGTTAATATTTGTTTTTTATTTTTATCTCTTGCTGAAGATGAGGATTGATTATTGGTTGATTGATAGCTAAATCGATCAATTTGTGTTGATGCCTGATGTCTACGTAGCGATTGTTGACATTTTGTACGTGATTGATGATGTTCATCCCGAATAGTTTCTGAGCATGATCGTTGGAAGAACAGACTTCCACTATTATTACGAAAACTACGATTTAAAAAGGCATAAAGAATTGGATTAATCGCAGAATTAAAATAAGCAAGTGAATTAGCAATAATTTTGTAATAGTAAAGAAATATTGATTTTTGTGGAAATATATATGCTAAAATTATGTATAATGTTATTGGTAACCAGCAAAGTGAAAAAATAAGAGTCACAACTGCAACCATCTTTGTTACTGTACGACGTTTTTTCGACTTTTTACTACCAGTAGATTTCTGAAAAGTAAACGAAAATCAAGTAATCAACATATAAATATCATTTAAAGTAAAATTTCTTAGTTACTGTATGTGTTTGAAGTTTATTTTCTTTTGAATAAACATAGTAAAGTAATTTACCATATGAAATAATAATGATTGTTAGCGGAATAAAGTAATAAAGAGTAATAGTATAAATACACAAATATTTTTGTAGTTCTTCATCACTAAGTAATACACATTGATAATTATTATCATGATTTGATAAACCATAATGATAATAAAATGGTAAAGCAAACATACATGAAACTAATATTAATAGCAAGATCATTTAGAGAGAAAAAAAAATAAAGCATTAGAAAAACTTTTACTTACTCAACCAAATGATAATACTTAATAAAAGTACTGTTCGAGGTTTTCGCCATTTTAAATCTTCAAATGGTCGTACCACATAAATATATCGATCAATAGTCATTGCAACTAATGTTAGAACCGTGACAAGAACGCTTATGAAAGAAATAAAATTCAGCAGTTTACAAAAAATTTCATTGAACAACCTAAACGTGACCAAGAAAAGTTCATAACGTTAATTAAATATTAATAGAAAATTTGTTTTACCAAATGTCTAATGTATATTGAACGACTAAAAGTGGCATACAAAATGCCAAAAAGACAATGTCAGTAATAGCCACTAAGATTGAAAAAAATGTATAAGATTTTTTTTCTTGAAAATGATTCTCTAATTAAAACAACTTACAATTAACAATGAAACAATTTGTTACATTATTCAATTTTTGAAATCGAACAGCAACAAATATAACTAGACTATTACCTAATTTGAAATTAAACTTTGTTTTCAAAAAATTTTTAAAGACAAAAAAATCTATGTTACCTATAATACCAGAAACTGCAATAAAAACCCATGCACAAGCAAACGCGATACGTGTAAACAACGATGGGCCATTATCGTTATCTTCCCAATTATTGTCACTTTGATTAGAAGCGATAATTGTATAACTATTCATTTTGAAAAGAATGCTCGCTTTTAAATATTTAAATGAGATTCACGTATCGTAAAGAGTAATNTTGACCTAATCTAAAATGTAGGATGTCAACGTAGATTATTTTAGTTAGAAACTAAAAATGAAAAAAATAAATTATCACAGTCAATTATCCTGTTTTTGTTTTTATTCTAGGTAATATTTTTAATAAATGTACTCAAACAACGCGAATTAAGATTGCACGTTTTAGATATGTAGAAAAATAATTTACTAGAAACTCAAAGATGCTTCAGTGTTTTTATATGTCATATCTAATTTACTTATGACGAACTTAGGTCAAATTTATTCTGTACGATTAAATATCACATCAAATGGTTTGCAATAGAGAAATATCAAGCGAAAACAAAATCGGTAGAGCTGTCAGCTGACCCTAGGGTATCAAAAACTAAACTAGTACTATTAAGAATAGATTGTATCATTATTTATAAATGAACAAAAGAAAATTGGATTCTTATTTTCTATTAGTCTAACTTCATACTTTGATTTCTACCTAAAGAAAATGTAAATTCCCATGATCATTATATATGTGCAATAATAGACGGGAAAAAAATCAAGTTACAGAGACGAGTAACAGGAAGAAGAATCAATATGAATAGGTCTGATCAGATGTATTAAGAATCATATCTTTAGCGTATCATTTTGTACTAATACATTTCATTTAAGCTAAAAAGAACGGGTTATGCGAGCTGTAGATTCATACGGAGCTTAGGAAAATATATTAATAGTAAAATCCTATATAACGATAAATGAACGCTTCATTGCGGGATATTTAGGCGTTTACTTCACGCGATTATTTTTCTATTCTCGTCAAAATAGTTTATCATTTTTTTCAAGTACGTGACAAAAAAATGATTTCTATTTTCCTTTCTTGACGGAAAAAACAACAACAAAAAAACAGGTCTTTATGATTATTTGTCCAGCGTATGAATAGCTATCGTACTAAAATAATACTAGAAAAACAAACATAAATTAAAGCAATACTTCTCATATCATATTGGTAACTAGAAAACTAGCACACATATAAAATTCATCGAAATCCATTTCAATAAAAGTGTTCACTGTTTCACATTAGTGTTAATATGTAAAAAAAAAGGTTATTTTAACTATCGTGCTGGCACACTGCAGGATAGTAGAGAGAACACGATACAAAAAAGAGCGTTAAAGAAGAAAAAGAAGCGTTGCCATCTAATGTCAGCAAAATTATTGAAAAGAAATTGAATAATAATCTACTGAATTCTGGTTGAATTAAAATAAGAACGTAGTATTAGGATTTTCAAGAAAAACAAGAATTTTAATATAAAAACATCTATCGTTCGTAATAATCGTATAAAGCCGGTTGATCAGTGCATATCTTTTTATTATTATCATTGAATAGCATGGTTTGAATAAACGTCATGCGTTCGATAGAAAGAGACAAATATTGTCAACATAATGACGTTGGCATTAATGCGTATACACAACTAATATACTTGTTTATTTTCTTAGGAATATTATACTTAGCCTTTTTTTCATCTCTATTTTTTTGTTAATGAAAAAGAAACTATTCAGTTAATGTAAGTCCAAAGCTCCATCGTAAAAAGACAGAGAGTGAGTGATAGAGAGAGAGGAATCGGAAATTACAAAGTTGAATAGAATGTGTTTGCATTCCATTTAACATTTTACTTTTCATTCAGCACATACCGGATATTGAAAAGCACGGGATTTAGAAAATTGAGTATTCGGTGACAGATATTGTTCTGACCTCGAGGAGTGCACTTATGATTATTCATTAGGGATCTTATCGTCTAAAAGATCACATGAAGACAAAAACTAATCATTTAATATTCCTAACTTTTATGCAATTCTTTTATTAAACATTCATATTTGCATTAGCAAGTAACTATTGAATTTTATTGCAATAAAGATTTAACAAATAATTTATATTCATGATTACCGAAATATTTCGATTCGATGTTTTAACTTTTTTATTTGCCAGCATCATCTTCAGATAATATTTTAAATACTTCAATTTAAAAAAATGATTGAAAATAAAAGATTTCGCTGGATAGGAAGAAACATGTTTTGCTGAGTTTGAAATGAATCGTCGTATGATAACATCTCTCTCCTTAGTATATATGAATATTATATTTGTCATTATTCATTTATTACTGCTGTTGTTGTTGTGCTTCATAATAGCTATAATTAAACTCATTTTAATCTTATGCCATTTACTCAATATCCTAGTGCATGCTTACTCATATTTATTTTTAAAATAAAATTATCGGATGTTAAATTGCACTGACAAGCAGAAACAGCATGAGAATTTCATTAGTTTTATTGATCATTATTTATGTTTTGCATCGTAAAATTTCTTGTTTTTTTCTTCATTTTATTATAGTCATATTGTCTATTGTGTTTTTCCGAAAAATAGGTGTTCTATCTACGACTTATCTTTCATCATTATTCGGATCACTTTCTATTGGTATTTAGAACTTAATCATATAATTATCTCAGGCTTGTTTTTCTTTCTTTCTTATTTTGTCTAATTACGTATCTATTGTTCTTTATTAACTGGAGTCTCCCGAGGTGATGATCGCAATAAGATATGTTGATAAACAGATCAACTTACAAAGAAAACTAACTTACTTAATGACATTTTACTAAATAGAAAAACTCGAATTATCACTTGGCAGTACTAGTTTTTTCAAAATATGAATGCCAACATACCAGAAATTTTATTGACTAACAAGAAAATAACTTCATAATATCATTCATGTTATGTATGCAAGACTAGCATGAAGAAAAAAATTAACTTATTTTCCATTGTATTATATCTTAAATAGAATTATTCGATGCAAAATAATAATACAAACTCTTCTTCTTCTCGTTGTTGTTTGTTTTGAATATTCTAGAGATGCTTCTTGTTGCTGAGAAAGAATAAACTTCATCAGCAATAGAAGATTGGCAGGCAATATATAACATGCCCACGCATAAGACGGAAAATAGCATACTTTATGATATTGTTATGGTATATTGCCATACATCTTTATATTACTAATAGAATTCGTCATTTTGCTATTTATTAAGTCAAGTCTAGTGCAAATTTTAAGTAATATTTGATCAGAATATTGATCAGATTCAGCTAGAAGTCGCTTTATGTATTCAATCTTATTTTTGCCAATGAAATAGTTCTATAATGAAAAGGAAAAAAATATTCACACAGCAACTATAACGTTAAATGTGCAAACTCATATAGAAATTGCACGCCTGTAATTTTCACAAAAGAAATTTCTTATACTATTTGCAAGAACTATTTCCTTACAACTTAGTAACACTAGATAGCTCACTTTTATCTCTGTCAATGATAAAGAAAAATTACTCGATCATTAAGATACGACCTAATGACCCATGCCATATAATCTATATAAAGTTTTCCCGAACACTATGACGTATCTACATTAATTGTACATTATTTGTTTTTCGTCTATGACTTAGTAATCATGAATTTGGATATCCTTCATGTGATTAATTGCGGGCCTTCAGGTAAGAGCAAATCTTAATTTTTATAAAGAAAATAAACTGACTTTACCTTTTTTCACTATTTATGATGGATTATGGTATGCCTTTTTCTCTCAATTGATTTATTTTTATAGTATAACGCATAAATTTATTTCGACAAAACTTCTTTTTTTTTATAGAACTATGACTCGTGATAATAGCTCAGTATTAATTTCATTAAAAAATGCTGCCGAAATATTATTAAGCTTAACTATTAGCATAATTTATCTAGATTAATTAATCTTTTGAACTGCAAAAATTAGCAATCAGAAGAAATATTTATATGATGAAGTTAAACTTTCATCGATCTTCCATATCGTTACTATCAATATATTGTCTACAAAAATTGAGAAAGTGACGTTTTAAAAACTCTTTATCATGAAACACTATTTGTGCTAAATCCATTCATCGATTTATTATCTCGATTCAAACAAGATGGATTATATGCTATTTATGATAGATCGATATATATATATATATATATGTCAAATAAAAACTACTTGATAGTTAGCATAGAAAACATATAGATTAACGAATGATCGAAGAGAAAAATGCGTGCCAAGAAACTTCTCATTAATTTCAAGTTTTAGATAAAAAAAGAAAAAATTATGGGTTAATGAATTGTTTTCTTCTAATAGAAAAACAAGAATATATATACATGTCACCTGTCGGAGATAAAATTAAATAAGAACCGTATATTGAAATTAGTTTTAACCATTGCAGTAGTAAATGTTAAGTATCATCGTGACGAAATATAAATATTTATTTGATCCAACGAATAACTCGACCACTTTGTGAACTAGTTCTAGTACTTTCCCTATTCTCACGTCAGTACTTACATAACCTAGAAAACTCATTCGACCTTTGAACATAATGTCACTGAGTTTCTCTAAATCTCTCAAAGGCTATACAAAACAAGAAATCAATAAATAACGTAATATTCTAAAGAAAAAGAATCAAAACTATGTGAAGGACATACTTATACTTTATTTTTTTTCTAATATGATATGTTACCTTAACAACAATAATCAATAATTATTGACTAGCCGATAGTTTAAAGTATTGAATGGAAAGCTCTCTAATAATTTTCTTCTACTTATAAGTGATCCATCGATTCAACACGATGTCAATAGCTACTTGAGTGACTACGTTTATATCCTATGATTTATTTTTCTGTGTCTAATCATGTGAAGATGAAGTAATATTGCTTTCTGAATTGCCAGAGAAAATAAAGTGTTGAATGTTGTCATTGTCAGTCTTTTTTTTTGAAGCGAAAAATTATGAAAGAAAAAGTCAACGAGATCAATGTGTCAAATCATGTGTAGGCAGAAGACAGCGCACAATCTATGGGTGATTTTTACATCCCCCTATTTACAGTTACGAGAAGTCTTTCGTTTTGAAAACAATTAAGTAATAGAATAGAGTAAGATGAACTCTATATTTTCAAATAAAGTAAATTATGTCAAATATAAGTCGTTCTCTTGAGACTAATCAAAACTTAATTGGAATATTTTTTTTCACCCTGAAAAATGCTGCATATTTCAAAAGTTTTACTAGAAAGAAAATATGAACACTTCCTTCGGGTGTTCAAACAATCTATATAGAATATTTTCTAGTCTCATTTCATGTTCTTTTTTATTTTATTTAATAGTAGTTTTCCCAGGATATCTCTTTAAAATTTTTAACAGCAGACACCATATACACAAACGTACTATATTTCCGGAAAAACTATAAAAAAAAATGTCAAGTATATTTTATAGTCATTAGAGGCTACTGTAAATTTTCCTTTTTCATTAAAGACTAGAATTTCCCTAGCAACTACTCTATTGCCATCAGAATTATCGAAATTAAGATAAATGCACTGGAAGATAGTCGGCCAATCTAATCTTTGAGTAATATTAAAAATATTTTATTTAATGCCTACTTCTTCACTAAAACCTTTCATAGTTTCTATTATCATCTACTTTAATAGTATGACACTCACAAAGAAAGAATAAGAATTTTATAGTTTTTTTTCCTGATAATGCTACTTTGATCGGGAATCGTAGAATGCTTTAGAGAGATTCATTCTATTTGATGTTTTTTTTGTCCTCAAAACCGTGTCACGATGTAGACTTCAATGGATGCGTTTTGAAAATTCAATTCAGTATTATCATATAAATAAACACTTCAATTATTACCGTATTATTATTTTTTGATTACTTTCTTTAACATTCAAATTACTGTTTGTTGTTTCCGTTTAAACTGGGAGAAATTCAAAAAAAAAGGAGCTCACTTTTGTCTCTGAACCCACAAATGCAATCTCGAGCAAAACAAATTATTTATATATATATATATTATCTTTCTTCAACATCAATCACTGGATGGAAGTACTCTTTTTTTTATCGAGAGATACAACTGACTATTTTCTATAAAACCATATATGGTTGAGATAGCAAACTACTTTTGATATATTTGAAAAAAAATGAAACATAAGCACATACAATCTTGTGTAAAAACTAACAGCGAACATGCCGACTAATTCTGCTATACCTGCTTTTTTTTACAGTATTGACTACGACTTTCGGTTCATACGGTCATAAAATCAACAAACTACTGAATGGTGCACAAGTCGATCTACTATACAACTGTTTCTGCTAGAAGATAGTCGAAATATTTGTTCAGAAAAACGGTTTGAAATCTAGAAGGGCGATAGAATGCTTTTGCTTGAAAGGAAGTGATGTTCTCAGCATATCTATCTATATGCCGTCATGGTTTCCATGAACAAAATTCCAATTCATTTCCAGAAAAGAAAGATGTATAGCCGATCAAGTTGTGTACCATTCAGTAGTTTGTTGATTTGTGATCGTATTAACACCAAGTCTATACTGTAAAAAAAACTGGAGGTGTGACAGAATTAATCATCATTTTCACAGTTGGTTTTTACTACTGATTCTATGTCCTTGTCTTTCATCTTCGTACAAATATGTTTAAAATCGTTTGAGATCCCAATTATATATATTTTTATTGAGAATTTTAAGCGCTATCTCTCGATAAAAATCAAGTAAAGAATATTGAAAAGTGATTAAAAGTAGAAACAATCTCAGTTTACTTTGATCAATCCGACATACGGTGTATATATAGTAAAAACCCTGAGAAACATTTTGAACTCGCAGAATATCTGTTATTTACTTCAGCTTGATGAATATTATAAATAGGCTGTATGATACAGAGATGAAAATTTTTATCATAATTCATCGAATACAACTCCACTTTATACTGAAAAACGTCAGCACATCTGCATGCATCTATAAGAAAAAACAATTTTTAAACATCGCACATAAGCGAATCTATCGATGGGAGTTTGACACATTAGTGTGTACGCTCGAATAGAAGAGTGAATAAAAATTCTATCCGGTGTTGAACAATATAATATAGATGTAGTGTTTCATATAAGTAAAGTTAATATATATATATATTGATGATGAACTATTAATTAAACATAATTCATCGTTCATGTTGAACAATTTTGTAGCTGTCTATCGTAACAGCTTGCAAATAAAATAGAACAATTATTATTATTAATATTAGTATTACAACAAAAGAGATACATGGTACTAGTAAGAAAAACATGCCTGAATTTATGTATCTATTACATTTGAAGTAGCTTGAAAGTTTATTGATGTCAAAGTTATTTTCAATACTTTGAACATACTATATGTTGAAAGGCAATTACGAAGATTCATACCGATTTTGATCGATACAAAAGAATTTTGAAAGTATTTATTGAGTAAATCCGGCTTATCGTTTCGATCGGACACGATACAAAAAATTACTGATAGTTTCCTGATCGATCTACGTTTACGTCCTTTTAATGCATTCTTCTCCAAACCTCGAGCTTAGAGGTCCCTTCTATACGTCTTCTAATACGTTCACTTCTTTACATCTTGTTCTATACGTCCTTTCTTGTACGTTCTTTTCTACGTTCTTTCCTATACGTCTTATTTTGATCTAGGAATCTGTCAGCGTCAGCTCTCGTCCACGGCAGCTGATCAAAAGCTGAGTTCCCAACTATTAGCATCCCCAGGATAGCTTCTGGTTCTTGGTGAAACCACTTCAGTTCTTGGAAGCTGGGTATATGATACCTATTCTGAACTTCCTCTTTAGAGCTATCAGAGAATGTAATTAAGATAGACTTGACTATATACACAGAGACGAAAATGGGTCGCGGCTCTTCGGGGGGCGCTGCATGCTCCACGTCGCGACACAGTTATAAAAGGTGAGTTATGTAACTGAATGTTTCTTGGATTTTCAACTAATCGAATTTAAAGTTCAAGTTTTACATGTTGGATAGATTACGGTGCTTTAAATGGACATACGAAAAAAGATGTAAAAAGGGACGTATAGAACAGGACGTACAACAAAAGACGTATAGAAAAGGATGTACCGGAAAAGATGTACAGAAATGAACGTAAAAAAAAAGAAGTAGAGAAAAAAATCTTGTGATTATTTTATGATTTTATTTCACATTTAGCTGTACTTTTGATTTCCCAAAAAAAAATGTTTGCTTTTTTTTCACTAGCATTTCCCGAAGAAATCATAAAGCGGACGATATGAAACTTGCAGATGTTGACAAGATATTTTTCAATAAGATCTTGCCTAAGGTTATATTATCGAAGAATTATTTTCATTGAAATGCAAAACAAAATCCTCTCGTGTTTTAGTTAATTTTTTCTATTAATAACATATAAGTAATAATCTTTCTCCAATTTTATTCCAATGCAATATTTGCTACTGTAAGTCATGTAACAGCAACATATGAAATACCTTGGAACTATTGTGAGTCATGGTTGAATGTTGATACAACTCAATGACGACAAATATTAATTTCAAAGTACTACAGTGAATGTGAAAGAATGTCAAGCTAGAGTGACTATAGAGCTAGCCATATTAAATAGAAATATTCCAGTAATTTGTTTTCTCTTATAAGAATATCTATCAAAGTTCGGCATACAGCGTGTAGATTTATTTTTCTTCTAAGATAGTTTGTCAAGAAAAATTCTTTCTAAAGTGTGTTTTTTTTGCACAAAACACTGCATTTCATTTTTCATACAAAAACTACTTTGATTATGTATTTGTCACACAAATTATTTGAAAAGAAAAATAGAATTTTGATCAAGAAAAATGAAAATTACATCACTATTTTTTTTTGAGAAGGGGTGACTTTTGC
Source organism: Rotaria magnacalcarata (assembly GCA_900239745.1). Taxonomy (NCBI): domain Eukaryota; kingdom Metazoa; phylum Rotifera; class Eurotatoria; order Philodinida; family Philodinidae; genus Rotaria; species Rotaria magnacalcarata. The sequence continues at coordinate 16,094 of OENM01000215.1, forward strand.
ATGTACGAATATCAATTATATCAAATAAGCGCATGACATTTCACCGAGAAAGCAAAGAATTCATACAGAATATCTTCCGACAAAAATCAACACAGATGACTACCATTAACTCCACCCCCACCTCTACTTCATTAATTTCAAGCCACAGGATGTCTGTATTTAAATACAGTTATTAAAGGTGTGTTTTTATCGATTCAAATACTCTCAATCAAGAGAGATGCATTATATGCTTCGGCGATTAATTTTTTGAGTACACTGTTAGGAGAATATCTATCAGTAAGAATTGTTCTCGTATCAATTTATCTCTAAAATGATAAATGAGTTTTTATTGTAGAATAAGAAAATCAAACTCATCAAATTTAACCAAATATACCTTTCTTGTCGACTCCTAAAAATTAATCTCGGTTTGTTGAACTATTTTCGCAGCTTCTAAATGTGTTGACCTAACATTAGTGCTAGAGAAGTAGAAACATTTTCGTAATGAATTTGAGCAAAAAATATTTAGTATTTTTCATTATTAGTCACTCTGAATGTTTAGTTAATACCAATGTCTGTCAAAAATCACATAAGATTGTTAGTGTATTGATTGAGAATTACAAAACGATTTTCAACATATCGTCGAATTAACTCAGGGTTGCCAACTGTTAAGGTCCCGAATGGGGTACAGAACGTCTCCAATGGGGTACACATGGGGTACAATTCTTTTGATAATGGGGTGCGCTCGTGGGGTACAAAGTGTTTTTTGCAAGACAAGAAATTGACTTCACGAAACGGCTGGCAATAGCATTTTTAGCGAAAGAAAGATCACATTCAACTTCCTATGTGCAAGACATGATCTGGAATGTTTGTTTTCAAACAAAAGAGTTCGCAGTTATTGCTGTTTTCAACATATTTCTGTTCAAAAGATAAAACAAAAATGTTTAATTAGAAAAAACGCTCCGTATTCACATTAACTGGCGTACGTCTTTTTTTCATGACGGTATTGCTATTTGCTTTTGGCGAGTTTGACCATTTCTGGTTGCGACTGTACAAATAAATAATAATCTTCACATTTCAGCTTAGTATTCAACTTCAACCTAACTTTTCATTCAGCCGCAATTGTCTCAGTTGACATCGAGTTTCGACTTGGTGTCCATGCGTGCTTCATATGACTGAATCACCACCGAAGCAGACAAAAATTTGGAAAAGCACGTTTAAACGTTCAAAATCGAACGGTAATTGTGAGCCATTAGCGCTCATTAAAAATCCGCAAGAAAAGCATTATGTATTCAAAACTTTCATTTTTAGAGCGTGAAGCCGGCGGAAAACTTCAGTTTTTGAGTGCTAAAACGCATTGTTTTTACATTATAGAATATATGTGCGCTTTAACGTTAAAAACTGAATTTTCCCGTCTTTTTTACGCTCTGAAAGTACAAATTTTAAACATAAAATGTGCTTCTTGTGGTTTTTTAATAAGCGCTAATGGTTTACAACCATGGTTCCATTTTGAGCGTTTAAACACGTTTTTCCAAATTTTTGTCTCCTTGGGCAGCCGGCTAATATGATTAACACTTTTATCTCCACAAGAAAAACGCTAGTTAAAGCCAAAAATGTCATTGATTTACATTGAAAGATGATTGATATATATATAGTGTAAAGGGAAAAGTCCAAATGGGGTACTGTACCTCAAAATGAGGTACAGTTGACAACCCTGAATTAACTCTATCTTGTCTATGTTGCGAAATGTTTCTATATCTACGAGATCATACTGAATCAAGATAAGTGAATACTCTTCTGGGTATACATGTATTCAAATTTCTGTTTATCCGAATCGATAGTATTAGTTTTTGCATAGAATCATGGAGGAGATAGATGTTACTATTAACTCATTATTGACTAAATTCAAGTAAATAGGAAATATACAATGAATAAAAATATTAAGAAAAAACCTAGCAGTTTTTATCGATTAGCCTAGAAAATGCATCATTAAACTTATGAAGATTAACAAGAATGATCGACGGACATATCCTTGTAGACTTGTTTTGCATGGTGTTAGTTTGTTTTTCATTATGTCAATCATGATCTCATTTTATCAGAATTTCACTTTTCAAATATAAAAAAATTGTAATATTCTTTTATGAAATCTGTTGAACTTTCTCCTATAATAGTTTTCTTATGAAATGTTCATTCAATCTTATGCATTTCCAATGTAATTAATATACAATAATCTTCCACGGTCTATCGATATCTGGGGAAAGAACTGATGGCTATATAAGTCGATTGTTGATAAAACATTGATATCGACAAATATATAAAGTCTTTGTCTCTATGTTTTGAATACAATGGAGAAAAAAAATAAAGTCTGAGTGTAATTATTTTATTTCAAAATTCGTGCTGAATTTTATGTTCTTTAGTAGTAAAACATTTAGGATACAATAAAATATGTAAACTAGTTGGTCATCGGATATCAAAATCTTCATTCACTACCACGTTCACTTATTATAAATTTTCCATTATAACCAATAATTGGTTTGAGGCTAGCTTTTTTATAAAGAACATGTGGATGATAACGTAGTGATGCTCGTTGGAATAGTTGATGATAAATACGATCTTGTTCGCTGGGATATACTACATGACGATTATCATTAAAATCCGAGTCACTCATTTCATGGTTGTCGTCACTGATGATTGCTGCTTGATATTGACAACAAAAAAGGACTAGTTTCAAAAATAAATTAACAAATAGCGTACTTATTTTAATGAAAAAAAACTATACTTGTGATTAAAATCATAAATTGAACCAAATTCATCATTGAAACCATGGTCAGTGTTCTTCGAAAATTCTATTTAAGATAAATAGACGGTACGATGTATCTAAAATGAAATAGTGCTTTTATTTTTAGTTGATGCTGAAATAATGAATAAATGAGCGTATTTATAAACCAAGAGGGAGCAAGAAAATAGCAAAAGGAAGATCATCAATTAAACGGAAGAGGCGGATAATGGTAAAATAAAGCATGAACTGATTATAATGATCGGATTGATTATATTGTAGCTATTTTTTCTTCTTCCGTTCTTCTCATAACGAGACAAAATGAATGTTGTAAAGTTTATTTATGTGGAAACTTTAAAACTAAATTAATACATCTGACAGTGACTATTTTTCTGAAATTGGCCAAGTGTAAAAATTAGTCTCTTATTCAACGCTGGTGTAATCAAGTGAAATTTAGCAAGAAAAACAACTTTCGATACTTGTTCACTCATTGTAGAACTCAAATGCATAGGCTCTTCATAGAAAAATTTAAAAAAACGAATAGCAGTGTCCACAGATCATTAGAATTGAGGAAGACATCAATGATTCATGGGACTGATTGGAATATTTGTCGAAATTATCGAATTCTTTTGGTTTTTTGATGAAAATCGAGTGATTCTTTAGAATTAATGTGCAAAAATATGAATAAATCGTTCGAACTTGGTCGATGGACATAATACCCTATGGAAATGATTTTTTTCCCAACCCGATCCATCCCTGCAGTCACATGGAACGGTAGTCATTTTTAAAAACGCTTGCAACTAAAAAGTATACATTTTCGTTTTGTTTTATAATTATACACTAAAAGCGTTTTTTGTTCCAAACAAAAGATGCTCCATTCCCTTCAATTTTACATTGTTCAGAAATAAATCTCGATATTCCTACGAATAGTTTTGCATCATTTGCTATTTAAAATTAAAAAAACGCTCACGAAGAAAAAATAGATCCCTTTATTGATTATACATTAAGTTTTAATTCATTTATCATAATTATTATTTTCGTTTTCTCATTAGTCTTGAAAGAATTTTTGTTGCTTAGACTATTTCATAGTATAACGTTAAAATCATCTACCCAGGAGAATGATTCCGATAGTGGGATCCTATCGAATTCGTGTCGGAATCTCATCGGATATAGTATGGATTTCATTGAACCGACGAAATCCTATCGGTATCCGGGGATGGGACCTACAATCGGAACCCTAGTGTTGGAATTCGATAGGTTCCAGTGTCGGAATTTAACGGAATCCAGCATAAGCATTCGACCCATGTGTTCTGTTGGCACCATATGCTTATTCATTGGTAATTAAGAAATTTTTTTTTCCGTCAGATCCGTTGGTAGATCCGTGACAGGAATCTGATCGGATTTTGTCGGTTTGTCGGATCCCTTGAGATCCGATAGCATTCACTGTCTGATTCATTCACGTGGGATATTCATTTTCGATATTTTTGTTTTTGTATCAGTGCCATTGACTTGATTGTATCTCTTTCTGCCTTCCGTCGATAAATTCATGAATAAAATTAATTTCTTTACTTGACTTTGATTAGCTTCAACATATAAACAATTAGTAATCTACTTTACTAAAAATTAACCTTCAATTACAATCTTATTTTGAATTCACTACAACAATGTCACGCTACGCAAAATATATCGCTACCCAGGTTGATCAAAACGGACTCGTTTACGGTCTGTTTATCGACGGTAAACGATGTCAAAACGGTATATTTACGGCAGTAAATAGGCCGTATTTGCCCGTAATACCTGGCACAGTAATACGGCACAGTAAACGGAACTGAATTTTCACGGTTTACGACTGTTTGTGCTTCGTACGCTCATGATCATACGGTCCGTATTACTGCGCCCGATATTACGGCAAACTTTCGCCCGTAAAATAGTCGTAAAGTAACCGTGAACGACCGTATACGGACCGAACTATTCGACCTGGATAATAGGGGCTATCATATTTTTTTTATCAGAAATTTCTCAAATACACACAATAAAATCATAGTGGAAATACTGCAAAAAATATAGAAATCTCACAAGATTTCATGAAAAGAACGTAGATGCTTTTCAAGATTGAAAGTAGAGTTGATAAGGACAGAACCGTTATTGATATTCTGTTTTGATGCTTCTTACACATCTGAGCTCACTTCTTATTTTTTTAACCACTCTATTTTTCTACTTACCGACGCTGGAAATTTAAATGTTTATCCTTTTCATTTCTCGTTATTTACTTCATCTTTATTCATAATTTTCTCTAATTAAAATTCATCTTCTTTCATTAAAGTTCTGTCGGTTTATTTCTTTCGAACTCTTCATTCGTATTTTTTATTTTTTATTTTTGTATTATTATGCTCGTGAATGTAACACTCGGAAGTGCTTACATAAGAAAATGAGAAATATAGATGTTTAAGCAAAAAGCTGCATCATTTAAAGCAACGTGTTACAATTTGTGCCAACAATATATTATGTTGCGTACCAATTTTTGCTTGTAGGGATATTTGGAGAATAAATAAAAGAAAACTCGAATAAAAAAGTGTGAAAAAGAAGAGAGAGAAGTACTGATGATAAGCGGCAGCGAAGATACACTGTAATTTTTTTTCAAATTCTATAAATTGGAAAATGAATCTCAAATATGCTGAAGCATTTTTAAAGCTTTATGATTTATTCATTGAATTTTGAACAAACTGAAAATGCTTGATTTTCCCATTTATAGAACTTCAATTTGAATTTCAAAAGAAATCATTTTCTATAAAGTGGAAAATCCACAATAGATTTCAGGCCATTTGAAAATCAGTTCTGATTTCATAGAAAATTGATTGAGAGTTTGTGAATACGAAAAAATTGATTCTATTTCTTCTACGATTGTCGAAACAAAGATCGTCGCTTAGTCATTGTCCTGTCTTAGTATATGAGTCAGTAGGTATAATGCTAAACACTCATTATTTTCTTCAACTCGCATTAGGAGTTGTTAAACTTTTCTTTTCATTTTATTTTTTTAATTTCCTTTTACCTTGCATTTTTTTAGTTATTAATTATTTTATTTTAATTATTGTTCTATTTTAATTTTAATGTAATTTTTAATTTTGTTTTAGTCTGCAATACTTCTTATTTTATTTTTTTCATATGGTATTTTATTCTATTTTATATTTTTACATTTTTTATTATTATATTACATTTTATTTTTATATATTTGCTTATTTGTTTATGTTGCATTTGATTTTTATTTCCATGATCAAGTATAAATGCTTCATGATGACGAGAAAATCAAATTCGATTTTCTAGTTTTTAGAATATATTCCAATTGCTATATCGGATCCGAAATTCTAGGAATGCCTATATAAATTCACTCTCGATTTTCCAATTAGAAAATCGCAGTTCATGTTTTTAATGTTTTGAATATCCTATTTTCAAGAATTTAGAAATTCATCGACGAATTCATATAGGCATTCCTAGAATATCTTTGATTAAACTCTATAACTTATTTTCTAGTTTACAGTGCACGTGAGTACAGCGAACAGCTAGAAAAAAAGAAGAAGAGCAAACTAAAAGAAGCGAACGAGAAAAAAAAGTAAATAACAGAAGAGAAAATGAGAACAGAATCGAGAGTGAACTACTAAAAGAAAGAGAGAGAAAACAAAGAAAATTGCGTAAAACATTACAACTACGCGTCTTTCTGTGATATTGATTCGTACCAACAAAAGTCAACCACGTCAAGAGGAACGATTCGTGTCGACCTTTCAATTGTCGCACACGATGTGCGCGAAAAAAATGACCAGGTTGATCGTTTTCCCTTTTACAAAAATTATCCCAGCCAAATATATCTTCATAGAACGCTGAAGAACCAAGATCAGTTAGGAACATGGTTTTCAATCTGCCTTGAATATCTTTTTTAACGTAAAATTGTAAGGGCTGTTCAAAAGTTACTTTCAGCAGATTATGCGCAGAAACGAAGGGACATCGATGCACCAACCGACGACCTACACGGAATTTTTGTTCTAATACATGTTGTAGAGATTCTGGGTGAAGAGGAAAAAGCGAGAATAGCCACGCGAAATGTGGAAAACTGCACGCGAAGAAACATTGACGAAGTAGCGCTTTACATGATATTTTGCAACCAGATTTTATCCATTTCAGTTCCCACGGGATAAAAATTGAGATATATTCACTGCGAAACGCGTTAATGCTGACTGATTCAACGTGTTTCGCAGCGTTTCCTATGGTAACACAGGCGTAAAACCAATTTTCCAATTTACTCAAAACGCGTTTCGGAGTCACTATTTCAGGATGAAAATGAAAAGTATATCATCTCGCGGCATTTTTAACCGATTTAACAGCTGCGGAACGCATTAAACCGGTCACCATTGACGCGTTTTGCAGCATTGAAAAGTGACGAAAATTTTCCCATGAATTTTCCTAGCGATCTCTGAACATTTCCTATGGTTTCATCAACTGTTGGTTTCAACGAAATTTTATCCGTCCAAGTAAATCCTAGGTATTTGAATTCCTTGACTAACTCGATTTTGTTACCGTCTATTCTTACGTTTGCGATCAGTCTTTTAACTTATGTATGCAATAGTTGTACTAACGACTTAAGAAACATTTAACGGCTGTTTCCACTTTTTTTGGGTGCATAAAAACCTGATTACAAACTCTTGTACCTTCTTTTTCTAAGTAGTCAATCATTGAGCCTAATTTTATTATTATTGGAGGTTTCATTAATGCACACAGGTCATCTGCTAATAAATGACATGAAGAGCTCCTAGATAATTTGTCAGATCTGAGTGAAACACTATAAACAAATACGAACTAAGACTACTACCCTGCGGCAGTCCTATATTTATATTAAATATTTTCGAAGTTATTTCACCATATTCTACGTATGCTTTTCTATCTTTGCTACAGAGACCCCGCTGTAACTTAAATTATTTCACAACGTAGAAATACACGTTTCTATTTTCAATTCCTAATCTGATCTGATTTTCCTCATTATTCTTTTTTTCTTCCTATTTATACTGTACAACACATACACACACAAGAGAGCGAGAGAGAGAAACAAAGGCAGAAAGAAGAAAAGACATTTGTTTCTTTGACTAGACTATTTTGTATATAAAGATGATGGTGCATCATTCTATAAATGCACTTAATTCTAGTCGATGAAACGATGCCACTATTTACATCGTCACGCACGGGAGGAAAGAAGACACAATAGAGAGAGATGGAGAGAGAGAGAGGAATTAAAGAATGAAAAAAGAACGCTTGACGTATGTACATCTCGAGTTGGATTGCACATATAAAAAACACACCACATAAAATGAAACAAGAACGTATAAGAGTTAAATAAATAAGGTTTGTTAGAGTACTCTCTAACAATCTTTTAACCAACTACTAGTTATTTTCAATAAGTTGAGAGGCATACTCGTTTTTTCTGGTTTACAAAGGAGAGCGGCATGCCATACACGATCATAAGCCTTTTGGTAATCGACATATAGGACAAGTGTCGATATATTAGCTGCCATATGGTTTTTCACTTCTGATGTACATCGAAAATACTCGAGTTGGTAGAAGACATTTTGGGTGGAAATCAGATTGTTCTGGCGGTACTAAACGATTTGTTTCAACTCAGTGTCTAATTCTTAGTAAGAGCACTTTTCCGAACAGCTTTGAATGTGTAGCTAACAAAGAAATTGGACGGATTTGCTCACACTTTGGGATACCCGGTTTCAACTTATTTAGAGTAATGATTTTTGCAATTTTCCAGTCATCTGGATAACGACACTCGTTTAACCATGTATGGAAGCAGTTAGTTAAGCACCCGATGTAACATGGAGGAAGTTTTTTAATTATAAAGTTTGACATGGAGTCAAAGCCTACTGATTTCTTAGACTTTAAGGTTTTAATTGTACGACTAATTTCAACAGTGCTAGTGTTTTCTACACTATCATTCAACACTGATAATCTATTTACCAACTCTTTATACCTCCTATCTATCTGACCTTCGTGTTCATTAAAACAATCGACTGCAGGTACTTTGAACTGTTCACTGTAGTACTGGAATAATTCGTTTGTAATTTCTTCTTGTGCTTATATTATTTTAGTGTCATCCGATAGTTTATAGAAAGGCAGCGAACGCGATTTATATATGCGAGATAAGTGTGTCCTAAACGCTTTATCTGATTTTCGTACTATGTTTGAATGTTAGATAAAAATTTTTGCCATTGGGCATTTTTCTGTTTTACTATATCAACTTTGATTCTCTTGTCATAGTGCGTAAAAGTACCCTCGTTTCCTCATATTAGGAGTTTAGTTGTTCTCCCTTGTTGTTTATTGAAAATCGAAAAACTAACTACTAAATAAACAACATGTTGTATACACACATATATCTCTCTCCACCGTTGAGAAGACAACATATATATATATATAACGATAGATGTGGCGGGTGACTAGATAGAAGAAGAAAAGGAATGACACAATAATATGTGAGGGTAAGCCCGCAACACCTCATTAAAAACTCCTTTATGTCTTGGATGATAATATCTATTTCTTATTTTTCGTATTTCTTTTAATTTTTCGATGATATAAGCAGGTAACGATGGTTTATATTTATCTCTCTCTTTCCAATGAGCCATTCTGTTTTTGACAGCCGCGATAAAACGAATATATTGCTTATATCACTCATCTGCACTATTTTTCTTTTGTTCTTCCATCCAGAATATTTGTAATAGCGCTAATACTGCGTCAAATACCTTCCAATTTGTATGAAAAAAAACATATTTTCGCATGATAGCAAAATCGGCCAATGATCACTAGTGCCAAAACATAATGTTTCACTTGAAATAGTACTCATATTAGAGAACGACAAATCTATATTACGTAGGGAGCGCTTAGACGTGTTGGTCGTTGACGTAATATAATTGAGATTGTTTTCATTTATTCATTCTCTCACGCACGCACCTCTCCTATCAGTTATTGGACTATTCCATTCCTTCGCTGTTGCATTAAAGTCGCCTTATAGTATGGTACCTTCTATCGCATACAGTTGAATTGCATCTAGATCACGCTGTCGATTAGTGAACCAGTAAATACCAATGATACGTACTGGTTCCGATAGTTCTGTTATATCAATAATAACCGTGTTCGGAATGTTAATCTCGATGCGCATCGCTTTCAGACGCTTCCCTATTGCTACGCATACTCCTCCAGTCTTGTTAATACCCTTGTGATAGAACGTGCTAAAATGTGGTAATCGACATGTGTTCCATAACTCTCCTACTTCTGTAAATATACAAATAGAAGCTTAAGCTTTATACACCAAATCAATAGCCTAAACTGCACGAGTGCCCCAATCTTCGACATTATAGCATAAAATCTTTATATATAATCTTTTTGGTTTCGTAAGGAAGCTATTCCAACCTTTTCCCATTCTTCTAAGACTGTATTCAAGGTTCTACCTGTGTACTATTCATCTAACAGAGATAGTACTAATTTCTGATATTTAGTTGGAAAATCCCAAGTCTTCAGTCGGTGCATAGTTTCATCTCTAGGATTAAATAAATAATTCTGTGAAGCAGGAAAGAAAACGCTTTAGCCAGTACATTAAAATTTGATGTTCTACTTATCATTCTGTGCTGACTTGTATACTGATGAAGATTGTAGATCGGTTTGAACGATGTTACCCATGTCACTCCGTGCGTTTTGGTGCGCGCACGTAACGTTGTGCGCACTTGGTGCGCGTAGAAACGTAACGCTCGGTGCGTGTACGGGTATGGGCACCGATACGTGCGTCACCATGCGCGTACGTGACGTTTCTACGCGCACCAAAACGCACGGGGTGACATGGGTATTATTATACGAAGTTAGGATCAATTGAACCTGGTGATTTAATTGGAAACCATTTATTAATCTCGAGGATGCAGCATGAAAACGACTGTAGTATTCGTTCGCCACTGGTACCAACGATACTCTTTCAATTTTGCCAGTACTAAACGTTGCTCGTATAAAATATTGAATAAAATCTTTCATAATATGGATGTTATCTGCTAGGACTGCTTGATGTAGTTGAGTGTCGAGCGTAACGGTTTTCATGTTTGATGATAATAGATCAACTTTATTTTCTAGTCGTTTGCTACTATCAATAAGCATTGCCAGATTATCATTGATAGATTGAAATATTTTTTCTGTATCTGATGTACGTAAAAAATTCGACTCGATAGTAGTACGTGGTTGCGCAATATTCCATCGTTTATTAGAATGATTATCACTTGTTGTTAATAGAGGAAAATCTTGATCACGGAGTTCAAAAATAGGCGATTTTTCTTGCAGTGATAATCGATGTAATAACTCAGGTCGATCAAAACGGACCACCGTAAACCGGCGTAACATTACCGTAAACGGTCGTTTTACGCCGTATTAAGACGTTTTAACAGGGGCAGTATTACGGCCATACACGGACACCGTATATCAGCCGTGAAACATCGTAAAGTCGGTGTAATATTATCGTATTCTATAGAAAATACGGCCGTATTACTGCCCCTGTTATACGGGGGAAAATACGGCACGTAAAACGGGTCGTATTTGTATCGTATACGACCGTTTACTGATCGTTTTCTTCGACCGGGGAATCCTTTTTGTATAGCATCTTCAACATCCTCTTTTAATTGATCTTTATATTCTTTTATAACTTGACATTGACTATCTAATGAATGATGATTTCCATAACATTGAGCACATTTCGGTTCATTTTTACGCATATGCGGAGTATCCCCACACTCAAATTCTCAAGACAAATTCGACATTTATTTTCTGAATTGCATTTATTTCTTAAATGACCTATACACCAACATTTAGTGCAGTAAGTTAGACGGTTACCAGGATAAAACATGGTGATCGATAATCACGAATGACCTATTGCTATTCGACTCAGTTGGAGCACAGCATTATATTCACTATAATCTTTTACATCGAATTGATAATCATCTGTTCTTCTTTGGTAGGAATAATGAATACGTTTAATTCTGTCTGCAGAGGCAACTGTTCTCTGTATTTCATTTGAGACAAAATTTTCTTCTAGTTCCCTAGGAACATATCTGACTAAAGGAGCAAACGAATCGGGTACATATTTTGGTTTCGCGACGACAATATCAATTCCATTAATCTTTGTAGACCATCTATCCGAACCAACGAGAATGACGTAATCTTCCCTATTATTAACACCTAACTTGAGCCTTTTCCCTGACCATCCTACTAATGTAAACTTATTATTTAAAACGTCCTTCGATTGTAATTTTTTAAGTATAAGATCACTCTCATGAAGAGCTGTTGGAATACAGTGACGATCAGCATTCGAGGTGAATTCAATAAAAACACATTGGAGATTAGAAGATACCATGTACTTCAATTGATTAAAAGAAATTCTTTTACGATTAGTAGAAGCTTGATTTATCACTTGATGTTGCCTTTCACCTGACGACGTTGAAGACGGTGGTTGTTGTGGTTGTAAATTAATATCCTGTTGTACATATTGCGATTGCTTATTTGCGTTGCTGTCGATACCTTTTCGAGGATATTTACGACGACCCCTTCCATTGTTGATCAAATTTCCACTTTTGCCTAGCGGATGTCCACGATTAGGAGTTGAATGCTCTGGTTACACTATTTGTTGTTGCTGATTTGACTTGGAATAATTTGTTTGCAGAAACATGTGTACGCTTAAAGCTGCTTCCAAACATTCTGATAGAAATCTTGATATAAATCCAACTTGAACATTTGATATAGACTCCTTTTCCAGTATCTCATATTCGTTTCCGGAAAGGTGATCATTATTATGACCATTATTATTAACCCTCTCTGACATCATTCCTCTGTTATCGACTTAGAGAGGCAGATGCACAAGGAATGTAACGATATCAAAAAGAACAGTGCGACTATACTCCACGAAGCAACAGGAGAGAATGAATGTCTTCATTCTCATTCAGTGTGTGATATATTCTTGTTTGCTTTATTCTGCTTGTTAAGCATATCAGTGGATTTTTAGCCACATTCAATTTTCATTTATCCTGCTCTTGTCATGTCTCATTAATCATAGTGACAACTAACATCTTCAATAGTTGCGTCTCACTCAACACTAACTATGTCATAGGAGAAACTCCTGCTTGAGACGACCTTGAAAACTAAAAATGGACATCTTAGTTTTAAGCTACATATATAATACATATTATTATCTAATTCATATTTGACAAGTTTCTAGTGAGATAAAAATAAATATTCTCTAGAGTTATGTCTTGTAGACTTCATCGATAATTATTAAAGTTTCACTATCTTTATTGTAGCCTTTTTTCTGTTACCTAAGACTACACACAAAGATTTACAACTAATGAAATATTTCTATGTTGATATCTGTCCCATAGTTTGTGGCATGATGAACTTTGACGATTAAATTATTTTACACGACGTTGAGAAGCTTTTAATTACAATGCTTGTTTTTTTGTATAGAATCCAGTGCAATATTTAGCCTGATAAAAATATCTTTACTCTTTATTCAAATTGAATTTCTTCAAAAATATGTTCATGTAAGTTTATTCGTTTAAAAAAGAGTCTCATGCGTGCAAAGATAAGAAAGTTAAGGTTAAAATGACGAATAAAAGTTCACTACGCATACTTTGAAGTATTTTAACATTTTCTAACGATACTAATTCATGTTTACAAAAGACAATCTAATTTAACCTTCACTTCTAACTGATTGAATATTACAGAACAACCATACTCGATTTAACTCTCTACTGATAATAAACAGAAGATTAATGCATACCATGAACTTAAAGCGAATATTTGTATAATCAAATTTTAATTAAGATTTAATTGTAAGAAAAAAATAGCAATAAATAGCTTCTCAAACTGTGGAATAAATAATTATTTCAAGTAGCAAAATGTAACGTGAATCAAAAGAAAATATTCTCTTCGTTTCTTTTTGTAAATGCACGTGATGATCGAAAATATAGATGCACATAAATATGTAGCCATATATATCAAGTTATTTGATACACATGATCGACAATATAAGGAAAAAACCTTTCCAAGTATTATCTCCTATCCTGTGTATGCGTTTTGATTAAGCCTAAAATTTCTTTCTTTATCTCTGCTCTTTCATCATTTATGAACTTTTTTTATCATACTGACACTATCTATTTGCACCATAGCCTCTTTGCCGACATTCAACATCAAATTTTACCTGTATACTATTCATCTTCAAAACAAAAGTGAACCTGGATCAGTTCTTTGTGAATCGATATAATTTGCATCCAATATCTGAAAGTACAAAGTAATGAAAATGAAAACAAATAAATACAGTACTCGGCGCAAGTGAACACGACTGAAAAAATGAGGAAGACAAAGGAGTTATTTTATCATATTTTCTCTACAAAATCTACATTTTATGTGCATCATCCTAATAATCAATATAGTCACCTTTTCTTTCAATTAACAGCTGTACACTTCTTTCCATGGAATTGACTAATATTTCAGCAAATTCGACGGATCAATTTTTCCTTTCTTTTCTTATTCTGACAAAGAAATTATTGGTTGATGTGGGTGATTGTGTGTTTCTTTTGAGCTTCATTAAAGCCCAAATATTTTCGATTGTGTTACAATTGGGAGATTGCGATGGCCAATGTAATGATTGGATGTCATTATTGACCTTGAACGTTTTACTCATTTTGATGCATGTTTTGAATCATTATCTTCTGAAAGCTTCCAATTATAGTTATTATCACCAAACCTTGTTTTTACTGATGGTAGATGCCCATTCTTGTAAATATTACGCATAAACTTTGAATTTAATGTTTGTCTAAATAATATCAGTTTTCCAAATCCATGGTTGCTAAAACAACCCACACGTGAAGTTTGACAGGATGCTTTACTGTTGATACATAATAATTTTCACCACGCTTTTCTATACATGTCTTATTATGTGCTTCATATGAAATGAACCCCCATCTGTAAAAACAACTTGATTCCAATAGACATCTTTATGTTTTATAGCCCAATAGAATCTATTTTTTAATATGGTCACTATGTAGCAATGGCTTGGAAGTTGGTGTCATTGACTGTACACCAGTCTCCTAGAATCTTCTTCTAAGTGGGGTTTCACTAGTATTTATACCCTTCTTTGATAATCTAACTGTAACTTGACCTACAGATTCGATAGAATGTTGAGCTACGATCGATTGAATCACTACTCCTTTTTTTCTGTTGTAGACTGTTTACAACCAGATTTTTGTTCAACTTCTACATCTCCGGTTGTTTCATACCATTCTAGTTAATATCTCACGGTTGACTCCCTTATGTGTAAAAATCGTGAAATATTGGTATTTGACCGGCGTGGGCCATAGTTGCGCCTGAGATAAAAAGATAACTTCCTATATTTTCTTCAAAGAAATGTTCATTGTTTCTATATAGTTATAAATTGATAATAGAAAGAATACAAATGCTACTGTTTATATCAGATGATGAATATGAATAGGACTTTCAAGCAAAGCAAAAAGATGTAACAAAAGTCATTGTTAAGTAGCAATTAGAGGGCGCGTCCACTTATGGCGACTATTGTAAATACGTGGATATACATTAGTTGAGAATTCTTTGGATAAAACGAACAATTCGAAATAAATACTGCATCGTTGTTTGAAACATCTAAATAGCAAAGAGAGACTTTTACAAAGAAAGAGAACGAAAAGCATAGTTTTATAAACTACTGGTAAACGATATCATTTTAGCAGCGGAGGAATTGACAAATGAAACTTTTTCTCGTATCGAGTCAATGTTTTTTTGACGTGTTATTGTCTCTGCTGATTTTTACTAAGATTCACGATGAGATTTTATTACACAATATCAAGTTTCAAGTTCTTTGAAACAAAATTTTAAAAAAATCTACATACAAAAAATGCCATAAGCCTTGAGATTAATAAGAAAAGGGATAGCCGCTAATACTGAGGTTGTCACTTTTGACATATGAACACAGAGGTTGACAAGAGCCCTTGAAGAATTCTTCGGATTGAATGCGTTCAATTAGCAAGAAAGTTCTGATTAATTAGAAATTTAATCGTATATATTATAAGTTTTGATGCAAGTAAATCAAGTTTTTCAGTCCGAGCATAAAAAAATCACTCGGACTCTCAAACCCCTGTAACAGTACGAGTGAGCATACTTTTATGTTTCGAAACAATTTTCTCATTGATTTTCATTTGTTGTTGATAAATAAACTGTTGAACAATGAAAATACCTCTTTAAGATGTTTCAACGTAAGTTCATCGTTTGAAATTATATTTCTTTAAGATTTTATCACTTTACCTAATAATAGGATATTCATTCTCCAATTTGACAATGATATAGTGTTAGATTTCTTTTATTCGTAATGAANAAGTCAGTTATTTTCGATCATAACGTAGTTTTTCCACTTGCAGAAGCCAATTTTATGACTGGTCTATTTGATATTCAACCCTCAATATAATTTAACTTTAATTTGTTTTTCTTCTATAAAATATTAATATAAGGAATATCTATTGACTATTTGCAACAACAGATCAGAAAATCTTGCAATTTTCAGCAGACATATACCGTGACGAGCACATAAAGGATTATCTCAGAATTGCATTTCTAAATGTTTTCTTGTAGAAAATATTGGGATGAAAGAGTTCAGACATGACACGACATACCATACTAATCGCATCCTATTTCACTTCCAATGCATTTGAAAGAGTGTAACACATTTTTTACAGATATTAAACACTATTTGTGATGCCTGAATGTTAGCATTCGCTTTTAACTTCATTCATTCTTATATAAAGATTAAAATAATAGGTGGAAACTCCTTAGTACTTTTTAGCATAATAAGAAGACATTTTCAGTTGAATCCAGTCTTCTATACAATAAAATTTCTACTCGTGAACAACTTCTTATCTTGAGTAGTGAACGGTTTTTTCAGTCCTATGCATGACAACAACTTAGATAATGTAAGGAACGTGTATTCTGCCACTCGCATGCCTAACCAGGAAAAAATCCTATTATGCATATTCTACGGCAATAAACAATGAAGTAACATATACGAAGAAGATAGACTAACCACTCGTTTTATTACAACTATTTCGTAGAAAATAACAATAGTCAGCAGTGAAATATTTCGGTAATTTATGCTAACTCGTATCAGTTTACCATCGATAAAAAAAAGTTGAGTTAGTAAAAGTTTCTGAGCATTATTTATCATAAAGAGCCTTGACAGTCAAGTATACTGTATCGACAAGTGCTGTGTATAACATTTTGAAGTGTTAAAATGAATATTTAAGAGACGATTATGAATAAGAAATAGTTAATGGGGAACCACTACATGACATTAATGAAGCAATTCAGCTGGTTTAACGATTACGTTTATTGACTGGCATGCAATGTTCTTAACTTCATTAAACTATAAATTAAATTGAATCCAAGCTTACAAACATGTATCTTGACTCAAGGATTTCTGTTCAACGCACTAATCAAAGTTATTTTAGAAAAGATTAGTTGGTATTTAAAAAAAAATGAATGATTGTTTGAAACAATTAATAAATAGTTGAAGAGAAGAAAAAGGTTATCTTACGATACCAGCAAGCAATTATACATGAATTCGTATCATTTGAACAAAACAAAGAAAAATAAAAGTTTCCCAATAGTAAACACTTTCGTAAATTGACCACATTTCTTTCAGTATACAACTATTCCTGAAAATTTCTGTCACCCATTATTTTAATACAGCCTTTGGCGAAGTTGAAAATTTTTTATTGAATAGGAATTATTCCTGAATCTATTCCATGTTTTTAAATGGATCTCTTTGTAATGATTCGAATTCATGATTGATTTCTTATAAATGGAAAACTCTTTTAAATGTATATATCATAAACATAAGTAGTAGCTGTTACGCAGTTGTGTTTTGAAGATTTTTTTTAAACAATTATTGAATCTTTTTCATTTTCTATTTTCAGCTTTATGTTGTACCATTGAAGTTTATATATTCTGTTTGATTTGCATTCGATCTATTACGATGTACATTCCATTTCTTGAAATATGTTATCCTTGATAAATTATTTATGAATACTATTCATGCATTTGTATTGAAGATTGTGTTTATGGTATGACAACTACGTTTTGTAAAATTTCATTGAAAAGCAATCACAGATATGTGAAGAATGTGATGTAGTTTTCGATTATTTATATGTTTTCATTCTATTTCATCAAGTAATATCTATTTGTTACGATGAATACATCGACGAAAACATTTTGTTTTCTTTCATACCGAATGTATGCTCGTCTATCCTCTTGTGGCCGCGTCTGTAAAATGTGCTGATTTGTATTTGTTGATATTTTGATTTTGAATAGAGATTTCCAATGGGATTCTTTACTTTACGCCTCCTGATGCTAACTAATCTTATAGATTTGCCTTAATAATATAATATGAATAGATAATAATTATTTAATCAATAAAAGAACGATATGTAAAAATATTTCTCCAGGCACAAATAAATCAGCCAATCCAATCTCATTAGATAATTTGTTGATTCAATTAACATCGAACGACTATTAGAAAATTAAAGTGCATGATTATTTACACTTGATAATTGTGGATCAATCATGTCGATTGTATTTTCTTAATAGATTTCATCGTCTCGGACAACAATCATATCTATATTTCATTGCACAACGGAGAAAGGCTTGGGAGAAAGAGCATCAGACTACTGATCAATAAGAAATTATCATTTTCGATAAAAATCATTTCGAGACAAAATGATTTTCCATATGCTTTTTCAAGGTCACATAATTTTGTAGAAACACAATTAATAGACAATCATCTAACTGCAAATACGAACAAGAAGTTTTGTAAAATCGTACATTAACTGATAGTAATCACATTCAAACAATCCAGCAACATAAAATATTACATAATAGATAAATGAAGATGAATTTGAATTTTTACTATATATTTGAGATTAAATGAAACTGCACGTATCATTTCATTTATATTACAATTATGATATGTTTTGATTTGAAAAATATTCTTTTGTATTTTAGCATTAATTCTTATAAAAAGAAGAGCTAACAGATGAACACAATTAATAAAACAAAGAGTAGATTATTCAAGAAAAACAAAAATAATACTCATTATCTAGTAATGCTGTCTGACGAACAGGAGATTTTCTTTGCTATCTAAACAAATCCTGTGAAAAAATAGAACAGAACAATTTTACATAAATCATTTACAATCACACCAATATATTACTCATTGAAAGACAACTCATTACATTAAAACAGACAGAATAAATATGTTCTTTTTTCCAGATGGAAATTTTCTCAAGATAAGAAAATCTTATAAAAAAAGATATCTGTAGAATATGATCAATTTAGTTATTACATTTTGTTTTAATTACAAAGGAGAAAATGTTCGTTTTACAATTGATTAGTTTATGGATTAATTTTCAATGTTTAAGACACAAAGTTCCAGAAATATATCGGATTTATAAAACAAAAACAGTAGAAAATCTTTCAATATCATTTGTATTACTAGAAGAAACAGCGTAAGATCATATCAATATTTAAAAAGAAAAATAAAGTAAACGAATCATTTCTTATTATAAAAATTTAGTTATACATTTTTGTTAACTTATAACATTTGGCAACAATATCCATTATTAGCATACTGTGAATATTTTGTTCTTTTCATACAAAGTAGGAAGAAAACATATGAATAATGAATGTTGAATTTCTCATGAAATATTATAGATTTACTTATTCTATTGGCCTTATCAAAATATTCTACATGTGATTCAAACAAAAAAGAAAAATTCAATAATCGATCGATTCCATTATACGCAATCGCTATGTAAGAATTTAATGTCAGACT
The DNA here is from genome assembly GCA_900239745.1 of Rotaria magnacalcarata. NCBI lineage: Eukaryota > Metazoa > Rotifera > Eurotatoria > Philodinida > Philodinidae > Rotaria > Rotaria magnacalcarata. Next base: position 35,800 of record OENM01000215.1, read on the forward strand.
ATAACATATATTAATGAAATTTTCATAGATTCTGTTTCTATCTACTGATAAGCTACATCGGTCTTGTACCAGCAGGATGGATGCGGTTTCTAACAGTAAGAGTTTCTAATTTTAATAATAATCAATATTTTTACTATCTATTCATAAGATATTTGTAATTCCAATAATGGCTTCATCAAAAATAGTTCAACTCAAAGCTATTATTACCAATAAAGATGCTAGTCAAGCTAATCGATCTGTTGCAAAAATGGCTGCTTTCAATAATGTTGGTAGGTCATTCCTAACATATCGGCGTTCTTTTTCTTAAACCACTACTAATTATTATTTTAGCTCGGATACTCACAAATTTTGCTGAAACATACGATAAAATTATGATTATATATTTATTTGTTAGTTTAATTCTTAATACTTCAATTGTTATTGCTTGTGCGGTTTACAAATATGGGCCAATACGAATAGCCAAGGATAAGAAAAAGAAAAAGACGACATAATTACAATACATAAAAACACAACATTTAAATCTTGAATCGTGTCAAGTTCTAATACTTAGTTTTAATTACAGAAAGCATAAACAACAATTAGATATATGATTAGGATCATCTGATTTAAGATATTCGAAAAAAAGATGTTTCGCTTTGTCTTCTTCTAGTTTATCATCTTTACTTAATTGCTGAAAAGATCTTTCGGCTGTTGCTTGATCAACGCCAAAAAATTGACATGTTTTAACCCATTCATCTTTTCCGATATAACCATCATGATTTAAATCGAGCATATGAAATGTTGTATTCATACGTTCAGCTAATTGTTCTAGAATTGCAGGGCTTGTATCAGGCTTTTGTAATTCTTTTGCAAGATGCTGATGAAAGTCAATCCATTCTTCTAGAAACAAAACATTGGAGAATTTCATTTGAAAACAAAATATCATTAAATTTTCAACTATTTACCTAATGTTACTTTCCCATCTTGATTGACATCGGCTCTCATTATTTCTTGACAAAGAGTTTTACGTGCAGTTGCATATTGTTCACGTCGTTGTTCATCATCTTGTCCAACAAGTGCTGAAAGTTTATCAGCAAGTATTTCAAAATCTGCTGGAGTTATTGAACCATCATGATCAGCATCTAAATAAATATATATGCAATTTAAAATAAAACTGATGAATTTGGTTTTTGCATAAATACCATAAAGATTAAAGAGATGCTTCATTTTTTCATTCCAAAACATATTTGATTGATTCATCTAGAGGCAATCTGTTTAAAAGTTCAACAATGAATCTCTATATTTACTATATGAACTATTCGTCGTAAGATAAAATACAAGTAGTAGAAAACAATGGATGTGATAGTTTATGATATTTGCAATTCTATGCTCTAATGCAACAAAAAGAGAGACAATATTTTTTTTTCTTTTCTCTAGAATCTCGGATCCATCTCTCAAAATAAACTATCCAACCAGTATGCAGAAATAGTGCTAGCATCGTTGTTGTTCTATTATTATCTATTCTATTCTGTTTCTTTATCATTTTCAGTTCTCATACAATCCTAAAGTAGAACACCCGTGTGTATCCAATTGAGAATTATACTTGTGAACATACGATCCTTAATTTCTTCCTCTCATTGATAATTCAGAAAACTGAACTGAGCAGAATATTGTGTTTTTATATTTGAAATATTTTATTGATAGTTTTAAAAAAGTATTTATCCGAAAATGAATAATATATTTTTCCATCCTTGTCATATGTCACATAAACATTGAAAAGCCGAAGTAAATAGAAAATTTTCACAGAAAAAAACACTCATGACATATTCATTTGCCTCTATTAGAGAAGGTCGCAGACGTCAACTGTCATTTTGTTTCATTACTGATAAGTCTGATAGGTTTATTAATAGAGTACATATATAACCGCAGAACTGGATCAAAAAGATCGTGCTTTCATGAATACTTTGATTAGAGTTTGGATAATTAAATCACAACAAAAATGTTCGATTAAATCGATTATTTCTTCGATGCTCCCATCATCAATATTATAAGAGTAGTTCAGATAAATTTTTCTTTTAATACATTATTCATAAAATAAGAATTAAAACAAAATCGCTACTTAATCCTATAAGGAGCGAATATTTCATTGGGGAGAATATTTACTGTTAATAAATGATTCATCGCTATGTTATCATAGTGTTCTCTTTTCATCTGATTAAATTCTATGTAAACAAAAAAAAAATCATTAAAAATCAAATCATTACTATAAATAACATATGAATTATTTATATGAGTTGTTAAATTACGGATTTTGTATTTGAGCTAAATAGCAATGTTTCAGAAAAAAATACTGACAAGATTTCTTTGCCACAATTTCTTTCAATTGGTTACACGCTGAGCTGTATTATCTATAATCAATTATAAATATTTTTCTTTGTTATAACTATCAAGCATTCGAATTGAATTAACTTTTTTCACATCTTGACTAAACCTAATAAAACTGAAATGATAACCACACTGATTTGATCGATATGTTCGATAGAGCAGAAACAAAATTGATGTCATTTTTATAGAAGATCGTCATTTATAAAATATTTTTATTAGCAAACAAGACATACTCGAATTTACGTATTAAATGTAATTTCACCCGTTAGATAAGATACTTTAGACTATATTTGAGCAATGGCAATACTGACATTGTGCTCAAATAAGAATAAAACTGACGAGTTGAAAAGAAGTTCATCTAGTTTTTATTCTTTTCTGATATCAATCACTTTCAACACAAGTAGTAGGGAAATTTAGATAATGCTCTTAGGCACTATAAAGAACATTTTTTTTAGATCCACTTTAAATAAATGTATGAAGTTAATGTTGGTTTACTTCTTATATGAGCACGTATATTGTGCCGCTTTTTTTCCTACTCTGTCTGGTTAATAATAAAACACGGCTATAAACAAAAAGAAGCAAATGAATTAAAACTAGATGGTATTCGAGTTTCGCTCGTATACGAAATGCGATGCGAAGCATTAATTCGTATCTCTCACGAAAAATCTTCAATTCAGAAAAATCTTGAATACTTTTTATGTCGACATGATGAAATTCATCACTGAGAAAACTCTATTCTTACTTAGCGATACATTCTTAAGGGTCGATTTCGATTGATCGATTAATTAATGCGATTCGAAGCAGAAGCATTTATGTAGTCTGTCGTGAGTTTTTTTTTGCCTTTTTTCTTTGAGATCGTACGCATAATATCTCGACATTTCGTGACTCAATGATCTCGAGAACCATAAATGATAGGGAACTCATTGAAACTGAAGGTGAAAGTATCAAGATCGCACTTCAAAAATTTTGTTTCTAATTATCAATCGGACGTTTCGGTCGCCTAAAAATATCGTTCCAAAATGACGATTTTGAAAGGTTTTTACCATTTCAAGGCTTTAAGATAGTTAAATGACGTCATCAACAGATGTTAGTGTATATTGAATTCAAGTTAATGAATCATAGAGATAATTAATCGATCAATCGAAATCGGTCTTTAAGAATGAATCGCTAAGTAAGAATAAAGTTTTCAGAGTGATGAATAGCACTATGACTACTCCAAATGCATTCAAGATTTTTCGAATTAAAGATTTTTCGTGGATCCAGATTCCTACTTCGCATCGCATTTCGTATACGAGTGCAACTCGGATACCATCTAGTTAACTTCATGATTCATTATCTTAGATCAGCTGTAAATGAATAGACTATAGTGGCTACATATGTTCATGATGTCATTTTAATTATCTCGCAATAAATTTCTTTCATTTTCGTCATTTTGGCACCACATTTGTAAGTGAACAAAACTTCAGATGGAACATTAGAAAACAGATGTTCTAAATTCGATCTTGATACTTCGATCTTATGTTTTAACCACTTTTTTTACGATTTTCGGTTCTGAAGATCATTGAGGCACAGAACATCGAGATGGGATGCGTACAATCTCAAGGAAAAAAGGAAAAAAAAACTCGCGACGGATTACAGAAATGCTTCATGCTTCACATCACATTAAAAGAAAACTCGCGACGGACTACAGAAATGCTTCTGCTTCGCATCGCATTAAAAACTCGCGACGAACAACAGAAATGCTTCATGCTTCGAATCGCATTAAAGAAAACACGCGACGGACTACAGAAATGCGATGCGAANGTAACACACAAACAAAGAACAGCGTGAGAGAGTAGATAATGCATTCATTATGTTCTCGTAAGTCAAGGAAAATACTTGCTACTCTATGTAGAACAGACGAATAAATGATGGCAGACCCATACCTGGTATAGACGGAAGTCAGTAATTAAAATGGATTTAACAAATGAATTTCACCAGTAGTGCTAACTCATGAAGAGCGATAAAGAAATAATGTGCACTCATTATTACACTGAAATTGGTTATAAATAAGTTTCATAAGATTAATTACGCTCAAAAGTTATACAATTTAGATTTATACTTATGACTTGAATGAATAATGATACGAAGTGAAATTGTTGATCAGCACACTCGATAGTAAAGCTATCAAAATGAAATGTCTAATTCGAAAATATCTGTGCTAGATAACTAGTTTTTTTTCACTCAATCTGATGGTAATATTCGTGATTGATTCGTGCCTATTAACATAAATAAAATAAATAAATGCGGAAACATCGGATTTGCATCCGATTGTTATGTGTACTGCAGAAACTGAGTCAATTTATATATATTGTGAATAATAATGAGAAAAATTTTCTTTTTTGAAAAAATCCCTGTACCCGCCCCCTCCCCCCCCCCTCAAGGATGGTCTGGTCAATAATGACAATTTTTTCGATAACTCAGCCATATCTTGACGGATCCCTCTCGTCTTCGAACTCAACTGAGATATTGATGAGATCAATCTGTGTACAAAATTTCATGACAATCGGATCAGCCTTCCATGAGCTATCGTGTAAACGGCCGGACACACTGACCGCTTCTATAGTGTACTTACTTTTTTTTGAGTACACAAAAATACTTCTTAATGTTACACAGTAAAAAATAGATCGCGTCATTCTTGTTTCATGCACTACTATGAGAAAGCTTTGTTTGTAAATGAATACATAAAATAATACTTTTGAACTTCATTGTATAAATACTAGTCTGCTGAAGTGATACCATTGCAAATAATTAGTTTCATTATCTATATCTTTTTCAGAAACATGTCATACCATAGTTTTTGTATATTATGCATATGTAGAATAAAAACAATCGTAATACTTTAGTCTGAGAAACTAGAGATGCATACTTTCAAACTCTTTTTAATGAGTCTAATGCTGCAGAAGTAGTGAAATAAAATTGGATAAGTCATGTTTCTCTTAATTTTATACTATATTTAGTTTACTGTTGTGTACTTCTTAAATTGAATACAAAATGAGTTGACTTCTTTAATGTATATTTTGAACATTTCCATCTCTTCAAGGACTGACTTTATCAGAATCAACAGATAATAGCTAGAGAAAATTCCAATAAGATTTTAACGAGCGAATCATGGTTATGATAAATACTAGAGCATTTCAAACATATTTTTTTTCTTCATTCTGTTTCAATAGTCACCAGTTCGATAGTCATCGAAATTTTGAATACTTGATGAATCGGAATCGACCGGAACAGTACTAACGAGGAAACATATCCAACTGTCCAATTGCTTTTGAGCCAGAACGATGAGCATCATGTAGATCCCAGTGAGCTATGAATACCCTGAAAAGAGTTCGGGCTGCTAGCGTATTACTGTTGAGATACTGCATTTTTACTATATTCTTTAGCAAAATGCCGTGGTCCCCCTCAGGAACAACACAAAAACTGAGTTTCTAATTCCTACTTGAAACTTGGCACAGAAACAGGCCTAGGTGAGAGTAGTTTATTGTAAAATTTTTAGGCCTTTTGGTTGTTCCTATCCTAGGGTATGGCTAAAAAACATATTTTTTCATCGCTCGTATACTCCCGACAGGTTTCAATGTACTTAATTCAGTACAGGAACAACCAAAAGGTCTGAAACTTTCGCAATAAACTACTCTCACCTAGGCCTGTTTCTGTGCCAAGTTTCAAGTCGGAATTAGAAACTCAGTTTTTTGCTGTTCCTGAGAGGGACCACGGCATTTTGCTAAAGAATATAGTAAAAATGCAGTATCTCAACAGTAATACGCTAGCAGCCCGAACTCTTTTCAGGGTATTCATAGCTCACTGGGATCTACATGATGCTCATCGATCTGGCTCAAAAGCAATTGGACAGTTGGATATGTTCCCTCGTAAGTATTTTTGCAGACTCGTTTCAATCATTCATAATCAATCAAAATTTGACCTACTCGGAGAAAGGAAACTCACTGAAAGAATACTTTTGAGTAATACAGTAAAAGTAAATCTAATGAATCAATACTTCCGAGTGATTAGTTTAATTTTAATGAAGCAAAGCTTCTTCAAAAACAAAACTTATGCATCTTTATGGACATAGAACACTTTAAAAGAGAACATTTTCATGCATTTGATTTCCCTCATTGTGTATTTTCTCGTTATTGATTTTTACATGATTTCTTCAGTGAACTGTCCATAGTCATAAAACTTTGTCTAAAGAAAAAAAGAAGAAGTATAATAATATATTCTGAAAACGCTTGACGAATTCCACATTTCTTGTTAAAAAAGATAATTTAAAAAACATTGCAATGGAATACAAAAATATTGATCTTCTTCGAGTAGGTGACGTTAGAAGCTTCGCATTACACACTGGTACTCTGATATCTCATAAAGTAAAATAGATGGGAATCTGATGTTTTCCATAAGTAACTGGTCATTTCTACACTTATAAAATAAAAATAAAATAATCAGAATAGGCTGAGTGAAATTTGACTTATCAATATTTTTCTTTGTGAGATCCAACAATATCATTGGCGCATCTCTTCACTCATATACTGGCCATCGTTCGCACTGAAAAATGAATTAAACGTACCAAATGCTTTCCCATTGAGTCATGCATAGAATCATGTAGTTATTCACCGACTATCACTTACTATAATAAAAGAACTTCGGAAACAACTGGTACTCATTTACTTTTAGGGCAATTTTTTGATGAAAGAGTAGATACGGTAGAGTTTATACTTGACAATCTTGTTCTATGATAATGTATTTAATAGATATAATCAAGATACATTGAATAATCCAAGAAAAGTGAGATGTTCACAAGTGAAATATATTGATGCAAAGATTTAAATCGAATTCTTTAAAATTCGTCTAATTTCCAGCATAATACATGAGGACGAATTCAAAGGTCTCTTTACATTTCTTGATAGACTTTTCCGAGAAAGTTAAAGATTGAAATTTAGGAATCACTTTTCATGGGCTTTCGAATGATATATCTTATTTCAACAACAAAACTTTACACATACAGGCTCGTGCATATGTCGATGAGTTTTCTCTTGAATCCTGTCTTCAAACACGCAATATATAATTAACATATACAAAAACAAAAACATTACTCTATCGAAAATGATCTGTTCTACCAATGTCAAATTGAGTGACAACTTTAAATGTAGATAATTTTTCTTCTTTCTTTCAGGGAAGCTTTTCCAATATTTAAATCAGTCATATCTTGTTATATCCAATTATTTTGACAAATATTTTAATGTTATCGATTTTATATGAAATATCAAGCTTTATTTTCTTCCTATTTCAAATTTTATTCATTTGATATCAAAACAATCAATATATTTTTACATGAAACAAATAATCTTTTAATTTTGAAACAAAGCTTTGTTTTTGTCGAACTGTAGACTATGATTTTGGAATAATTCAGTTGTGCTGCATTTCTTGTAAAATTGTCCACTGCTATTTGTAAACAATCATAAGCCACACAAAGATAACCAATAATTAATAAATATATTTTGATATTAATTCAAAATTTGTTCTAGATAATTTCCATGAGTTTCAACAAGATCAAGAGTATCCAGGTCGAAGAAGCACGATCGGAAGCGTTCGTGTAAGCTTTTGGATTTTGCTCCGTAATCGTCATGCTACGGAAATGAACGTTCATTATGTAATGATATTTCATAAACACATTTACATAGTCCACCAGGAAAATTATTCGATATATTATCATAGCACGTCGATATATATGGATATGAATACACATGACAATGGAATAAATTCGACTGTGTAAAATAATCAACACATGATATATAGTTCTATTAGATTTAATATTTTAAAATGTGTGCTGAATATCTTCATTTGATGGTAAACCAATTAGTACATTTAGAGGAATAACTGAACGAATATTAAATGTAAATTTGTCTAATCTTGTCATATGCTTTATAACATTGTTTTTCTAAATTATCATCATCAATTATCGGTCTACAATCATTCACGAAATATAAATTCAGTTCCTCTGAATTTATCATTTTATTTAAAAGTTAAATAAGATCTTTATCATCGTAAACAACCATCATTTTGTGGGTTAATGAAAACATTTCAAACTGAAGTTTCTTGTGAAAAAAGAACAGAGAATGAGTTTGATCGATAAATAATCATATTGTTGCGAATTCTAAAATGTCTAACTCAGTCAATAAATCGTTAATAAGTGTGGCAAACTCATATCAAGTTAGTTGATGAAAATCTATGGTGTTTTGGAGTAACGATGGTATTGATCATGAAGAAATCAAATCTTATAAAATGCATATGAGCACTATAGCCCAATGGTTATTTTACTAGTTTTAATAAATTATTTTCATTTGACATGTGTGTTATTTTGAGAAAAAAGCCTCAATAAAAGGCATTGATGATTTATAAGACTGTCAAAATGGCATTTATATAAATGCGAGTAATCGAACTTGATGACACAAAGATCTGGTTTTTGAATGATTATTGTTTCAGAATGCTATCTATCATTTTTCAACATTTTTAATAACTAAATTTTTCTATGCATCAATAATGTTTTATTTGACATTCCATCAAGAACTAAATTCCTGTTTACTTAAATCTAGTCGAATGACACCTGACAATTTTTCTTTTACGGTTTCATCATCAAGCTCGAAATGTTCAGGTATATTGCTTTTTACAAACTCTGTCGAAGTCAGTGTACAGTAACGACGATATTTGTATCCTAGGAAAATTGCAACCGTTGTTATCTGGCAACAAATATTTCATGACAAGTACATCAAATTGTTCTAATAAATCAATTGATAGCCAACGTCTTATCGCTTTTTCCATTCCGACTGATTAAAAACGTCATCAACAAATAATGGTGGTTCTGTTTGTACGGATATTTTTGCTAAGATAATTTTGACTTCAAATGATATTGCAAAATGATTTGCATTATTTATATTTGCCTTTTTTTAAATGCTTTCAATTGTTTGCTGGCTGAGCTGAATTTTCTTTATTCAAACATTGCATTCGAGCCTCTGTAGTGTTCAGTACGATTCTTTTGACTTTACATCCTCTCAATCTAAAGATATTTTTGACATAAGTATACATTAAATTGATATTTCAGCAAATGAAATCAATTCAATTTAAATGAAGTTTATTCGGTTCACAATAATGGTAGATTGATTTTCTAGGTCGAACAGTTTTGAGAGCGAATTTACTCTTTCTGACTTCTTTCAATTTCATTAATATGATGATTGATTTGATTTTAAACTGTGTATTAAGTTATGATCAATTAATTGATAATGCAAACATACAAATGAATACGTATATTGAAATAACTAGAACTACAATTAAAATGTACAAGTAATGCTGTCTTCATTAACAATTAGTGAGATTTATGACTAGATATAAATATATTGTCGTCTCCTTCATTAGAAGTTATGATGATATTAACCATATGATAGTGGGACATAAAGAAAATGCATAGCTACTCTGTCTTTGTTATCAGTCTTGCTGTCTTGCCAAATTCAATATCATCTGGTTAAGATCAGAATAATATCTAAAGAAAGAAAAAAAGAACTTACACACATAATAAATATACATTGGATTAATATTTGATGAAAGCAACTTTGTTAGTATATATCTATTGTATATTAAATTATTTCACTAATATCAATTATGTTCTTTTTTTTCCATTAAGTTGATTGTATTTTTTTTTTCATCTTAAAATAGTATTAAGAAATGTTAAAAATAAATCACTAAAATTATTAATGCATTAAAATATGCTCCTTTTAACAGCTAGATATGAATTTTTGAATATTGTTTTTAACTGTAACTATATAAAATTTCGTGCCAATATTTATCCAGATCTATTTCCAGATATTTGTGCGTTAAAGTTATTGAAACTAATCGATTGACATTTTCTTAACATATGAATTACAATTCAGATGAATGGGTGTGCCTAGAGGTCGATAGATAATTTGAAAGCGTCGGTTGAATAGGCAAACGGGTCCGACTCATCTGTCAACATTCACTCGAACTCGAGACGCTATAATCAAGCTTCAATCACTTGTTCACAATCAACGTTGCATTCATAACGATGTTTTCATATCAATGATTTCATATTTTTAACCGGTTACTGACGAGTTTGAACCGAAATGTCAATTATTTTTGAATGTGACAAACTTTTCTTTGACCTATAAATTAGATCAATGACCGATGAAGAAAATTCTGTCAATAGATGCTAGCAATAAGACGATCCAAGTTAGTGCTTACTACGAAATTCTACATGTATCAGTAATGTTCGTTTTCAATCAAGAACATCTGTGGTTGATCAGCATATTTTTTGACAACGAAATGATAATCATTCGTGCTCACAGAAATAAAATAATTATAATATAATTCATTGAACTTCATCAATTTTATTCTTTTAAAACGAAAAAAAGAGGGATAAAGCACGCATGTGATAAAGTTCGATAATAAAACTGATAGCAGAAAAGCAAAAATGAAAAAAAAAGTGGGATTAACCAGCCAGCATCCCTCGCTAATAACAGAGAAAACAAAAGAAAAAGAGAAGCAAGGAATCAACCAATTCCAAATGACAAACAAACACAAAAAAAAGAGAACTTATTGTCTAAGATAAAACTATTCTTTTAGATAGAACATAAAAAGAAAATTCCGTAAAACAGTGATCATTGTATTGAGCTACTAGAGAAATAAGAAGTATGATAAAGATATAAGCAATGGCTTTTATGATTTGTATTTTTTTTTTTTGGATTGAATATTTTATTTACATAAGAGAAAGAAAAAAATCAAAATCGCTTTAAAAATGTTAATTTTTTAGTGGTTTGAATAATCGATTTCTTTGTATTCGTTCTTGTCAGATTTCTATAAGAGAAAAAAAAGATTTTCAATTCATAATTAATTATAATATTTCATGCGAAGAATTTATGCATTCATGCGAGATTAGAAGCAAACGCTTCTCCCCGAAGTATTTTCCATTGGTAAATTTCACTTACGATCTGGCCATTCAATATCGCTAGATAAAAACAAACAAAATTCACTCATATTGATCTAACACTAAGTCATGTCCTTTTTTGATTCATTGAAAATTCTAGGAGAGATTCCATAAAAATAAAAAAACTTACTATGGTAAATTACGTGATGATTCCGAACCGAAAACGATTTTTTGAGAATGTGATGCTTTTTCTTCACCTTGTTCATTAAATAATCTTGTTTCGCATTCTGTGCCCATACCCCATGAATCAAGTTTATCATTAACAACTTGTGATGGAGGTCGATGATGGCCATTTTGTGCACTACGTGCAAATATCTTCAAGTCACTACCGTGTCTTATTACTAAACCATATGGTATCGTATATGAAATTTCTGATGAATCTTCAACACGTCTTTTCAATGTCCAATTTGATACATCAACATCTTTATCATTAGATGTATTCTCTAATGTTATACATTTGCCATCAGGAGCACAGTCTTCTACAAAGAACAAAATACATGACAGAGAAATGTTTTCGAAAAACGTAGTCAAGAAAAATGATGTCATTATCGAGGCTTTATCATACCAGGTGATATTTTTGTTTTGTAAGTTTCTATATAGAAAATGAAACTGGAATTTCTCGGTATAATAGTTATGTTGTCGCTCAATAATGTGTTATAGTTATTTTACTTCCGATCCAATGGGTTTTATTAAAAACTTTCACTTGATTCGATTAAAATTTTCATTTATCATATATAGAATTATTAGCATGAAAACATTACTATTAACGTCTATTGTATTAGAAAAAAAAAACTATAATTGGAAACCAATACATGTTCAAGAAACCCTAAAGCTTGCAATCAATAATCGATATTGGACTATTCTTTAGCGTGAGATGAAATTTTCTTAAAGACCTACACAGAATTGCTATTAGAACATTTTTGATCAAAATTATTTCAAATCATATGCATATACATGATCATCTTTTTCGAGTCACGATTTCAATTTCATCCTTTCGGCTTCTGGGTAGTTCTGAAAACCAATAAATTCCTATCATACTAACCGCAATTCTATGAATACGTATAAAATCTAAAAAGCAAGTTTTGGTATGTCGTTTTTTAGTTATCAACATTTTGTTATCAGTATGCATCGGAGTGGGCAAATAAATATGAAAATATTTGTAATATTTTGTACTGAAAACATAAATAAATCTGAGAGACTAAGTTCGAAAAGAATATCCTCTAGTTTCGTACAATAATAAAAGAAGTACATCAACAGGATTGATCGATCGTTTGAGATAACTCGACATAAACTCATAGAAAGAAAAGGATCGTTTGATTTTCTATCAAACGAACTAAAAAATCTTGCATAAAAATAGAACAAGATTGCACGCAATAAGTATACGTACTGATAGCAATGGGTCCTTTCTTAATTTTCTTATTAAAAACTTTGCCAAGTTCACTTCCAAATGATGGTGGTGCTGGTTCAGGTGATAAAACGTGTTCAATTGTTTGTTTTGTAAGTCGATTTGTTTCACTATCTAATAGCCGCCTGTATATGTTTATTTCTGATTCAAGTGTTATATTGCTAAAAACAGAAAAGAGTACCATTTAATTTTTTTTAAATAATCAACTAAAATTCTTCTCTTCTCTTTTGTTTTCTTAAATCAGTTACCTTCGTAAAATTGTATCGATTTCTTCAGTTAATTGTTCTACACGTTCTTGTGCATCTACTAATTCTTTACCAGCATTATCATTAGCAGCACCACGTTTATTACGTACATAACTATATTCTTCTTCTAATTTAGCTAGACGATCTTGTAATTCTTTGAATTTATCTTTTTCATTAATTAATATCTTTTGTGTATCGTTGATTTCGAATTTTGTTGATTTAATGTGTTCAGAAATTTTCGTAAGATCATCTTGTCGTGCTTGTAATGGTAGAAGTCTTTTAGCATCATTTTGCATTTCTTCAATTTTAACATGATAATAATCTTCCATTTCTTTACGTTGTGCTGAACTTAATGTTTCAAAATCACGGCGAATATCACGTATAGCCTTTTCTAATTCTTGACGATAGAATACTTGTGCATCAATACCATTCGTTGGTTTTAATTGTTCAAATTCACTAAATCAAAAAACAAAAAGTTTTCTAATTTAGAATGATGAATAGAAAACTAAGGCTCGTCAATATTTATGTATTTATATTCCTACCTAATTAAATGTGCATGAACATCATTAAGAAAAGGAATTTCTTCACGGAGTGTTTGAACTTGTAAATCAGATTTAATTCTACCCATTGTTGCTTTATATGATTGTTCATTAAGTTGATTAATTTCATTAATATAGTCATCGCGTTGTTGAAGTAAATTTTTTAATTGTTCTTCAACTTGCGTGTAAGATTTTTGTAAAGCAGATAATTCGGCACATGAATGTTCAAATTCTAATTTTAATTGTTCACGTTTTCCTTCTTGCCGATCATTCCATGTTGCTTCGTCATGAATAAGTCTACGATAATTATCAATATTGTGATGTGAACGACGTAAACGTGTTTGTAAATCAGCTTCATCAAGCATACATTCATTAACTTCTTGTCGAAGACGATCAAGTGATCCAGAATATTGAGAAATTATTCCCTGAGATGCAGCACCCCATGTTTTTGTTATATCTTCAAGTTGGCTAGTTAATTTTGAATTTTTTATTTCAAGAATTTTAACACGATCAAGATAACCACGAAATCGATCATTTAATTCTGATAATTCTTGTTTTTCACGTTGATGTTGTACACGTAAATTACCAGTTACTTGAGTATTTGTTGATTGATATAGTGATGAATGAGATGAATTATTGCCTGTTTCATTTATACCATAGCGATGTACAGGTGATCGATTACGAGTCGTTGTTTCAGCTGAAACAGATCGTATCGATGTTGTTATTGAATCACCAACACCGGACAACATTGGACTATGTGTGGTTATAGGCGGAACACTTGCTACTGGACTATTTTGTGATAAAATATCAGCACTAGTATTAATCGATGTATCAAATTGGGACACTCCCGTTGTTGATGATGATGATGACGTTAGCTAAAATAAGAATGAGTAAAATTAATAAAAAAATACATGACGAGACGAGACGCCTTAAAAGTTTCACCGTCTTTAACGTTCATCAACAAACAGAGAATGTTCAAAACGATAATAGGCTTATAATTGATATTTTCTATATGTATAGAATTGACCGAGAAAGAAGAAAAGAAGAGTAAAACTTTAAATCTCTTCATAAATGCTTAGACGAAATCATAATAAACACGTACGGTAGTATACGAGGAAAAAAGCATGAGAATGTGACAAAAATCATTCAGACTGCTAATATTTTACATGGTAATAGCAATGATAATATACCGATGAAGAATTAACATGCAAAAACCAGAAAATGAAGAAAACGACACCTGAGTCTATACTGTCATGTTGGAAGGCTAATTCAATACAAACCCCGATTATTAGAACAATAACAACAACAAAGATGAGTAGGTTCTAAAGTTAAATATTCATTTATTTCTTGTTCTCTATCTCCTGCTCGGTATCGTCTTGTGTTGTTTTCTTCATCTTATCTCGATAATAATCGGGACCGTTGTCTCTGATTTTTCTATCTATCTAACAAATTGATGTCTGTCTCTATATGCTTGATTATTTGACATCCTACATCTATCAAATAACCCCTGAAGCACAGGTGATTTGCAATATGCGTATAATGAGCAAAGATCTTTAATCTATGTTGAATATACATACATAAGGAAATCATATTGATAATTATTAATTGACTCTCAATCAAAGTCAAAAGAAAAGAAAAAGAGCTAAAACAAAGACTCGCAAAGTTACCGTTAAAACTGCAAAAACTTTCTCGCTCTTTTTCTTCTGCTAAGAAAGAAAAATAAAATAAAAATGTAAAAAATTAATCTTCCCAATATTAACAATTCGATATGTTATTTTTGATTTAATAAAAACGAATGACATATTATCTTAAACCCAAAAAGAAAGGAATATAAAAAAAAAAAACTACCTGATAATTAACATTTGCCTTTATTTGTTTTTCATATCCTTCTTCTGGTTCTCTATCGATAGTTGATAATGTAATAATAGGCCACGATGATGAAGACCAATCATTCATCGTATTTCTATCAAGATCATCATCATCATCAGCCATGGTTGTTATTTTGCCTTACAATAGTCTCTCTTTCTTATTGTCCGAGAATGAAAAAAAAAGCGAAGATGAGAAGAATGTTCTTGTGCGGTTTGATTTCAATAAATGGTTGAAATAAAAGAACTTCTTTTTACTTTTTTCTTCGTTTTAACAATCAAGATATGCGATAACAAATCATAATGTTCACATATTTTGATTGCTTCTTTTTTTTTTCTATGATCGGTTCCTCTACTCACGGTACCAAGGACATACATCATCCAAACAACATAGAAAGAAGCCTATCGATTCAAGAATTGCCTATATATATATATATTAACAGAAGGTCGTCAGCTGGATTTTATATATTTATTTCGACTAGTAGCTAGAGACTTTGTCTGGTGTTATTATTTCTGCTATGGTAATCATACATCGATGAATCTACATGTATTTGATATAGAATATTATGACTTCTTCAAGTATAAGAGTCTAATAGAAATCTCTTATATACAAGAATATTGAGAAAACAGAAGAAGAAGAAGAAGAAGAAAAAACTACATCTACCTGAATAATGTTCTCTATTATTGTTGTTCATTGTCGAGAGATATGATAAATAATAGAATAAAAAGGATTGTCGTGCTCGGTGATGACTAATTGAATGAAATCTATTTGATTTGGTGTTACTTAGACGTATATAGCATGTCTATCTGTCCATTTTTGTCTGATGGATGATCCTTATGACAACACCTATACTTTACATTTATCCACCCATCAATTTTTTTACTGTCTCGCTTACTCTCATTAAGTATAATCGTTCTGAACTTTGGAAGCGATACTTTTGTCAAGTACAATTTCATATACATTAAAAAAGAAAATATGAACGAAAAAGATATAAAAAAAATGTTAATACTATAAAATAGATCTTAAACCAATATTCTCGAAGAACTTACAAAATACTTTACACCTTTGCTGGTATGTTGCTGTTGTTCCAATATTTATTTAAAATACGCAAACTTCAGCATTGATTTTTTCAATTGTGTCTTACCTTGTTTATATTTTATTTAATACACTGTCAAGGTGAACTTCTATATATTTCATACGTTTTTGTTTTATTTCTTACTTGGTTTGCGTCAATAGTAAAAAAGAAGAGGAGAAGAGAAAAATTGTGATTTTTATAAGAGAAAACCGCAATTTATGTAGCATTGAGAAATATGCTACCGAAGACTTTTGTTACTGGAAAAGAAAACAACAAAGAATCTTTTTTTTTTACATATTTTTATATTAGAAGGCTAAGAGAACCTTTTCTTTTTCTTTTTGAAGCTTACATCACTTCTCTTATTCGTTCAGATGGACATAAAATCAAAGATAAATAGAAGATTATGTATAAATCCCTAGAATGGTCACTAACCTACTCTTGGTCTGAACAATTAACATGTCCTTTTGACACCTGTTAGAAATAAGTATTACGTAAATGGAAATTACATTGATGTCATTAAGTAAATA
Organism: Rotaria magnacalcarata; assembly: GCA_900239745.1. Classification (NCBI taxonomy): domain Eukaryota; kingdom Metazoa; phylum Rotifera; class Eurotatoria; order Philodinida; family Philodinidae; genus Rotaria; species Rotaria magnacalcarata. The sequence goes on from OENM01000215.1 coordinate 52,849, forward strand.
TCTACCTTTCCTTTTGTTTCACTATGTTGATGATTTCTGTCAATGATGATAGCAACATCAATTTGAAAGTTAATTACAACAGAACAAAACAAAAGTGTAGCATCAATTTTTACAAGGTTGTTCAAAAAATAAATACAACCGACTGTTATGCCAGTGTTATTTTATGTAAAACTCACCATCGATGACGGCACGCTTGCTTCTATACAGCTCAAATTTCAAATAGCAGTCGTACCAGAAAGACGCTTATCACGATGTTCGGTTTTTTTTGCAATCGTACATAGTTGTGTATGTCCCCATCATACAAAATATGTGGCCTTCTTTTTTTCGTTTTTTTTCTCGTTTGCTCATCCCACGATGATCAGTATCAATGATTCGTATAACGGGTCTATCTTCAATTTTGATATTGACCTTCAACCAAGTAGCTCATCATGCTCATTCATATATATATATATATATATATTTATATACGTATTTCGATCTAGATATGCATTCATATCCTATCATATCATTCTATATTGGTCATCGTCGTCAATGAGTATCACAATCTAATCAGTGAAGAGTGACATTTGAAAACACCCTTTTTTTTATTAGTTATCATCATTCATTAAAAGACTTGCTAGTGTTCAATGATATTCAGTACAAACGAGGAAAAAAAGAACGAGAAATATTTTGAGCCTTTTATATCTATATCTATATATCCTCTAGCCATCATCCTCTCTTTTCTATGCGTCAATGCACTTTATGTTCAAGTCTAATTTTCTCGGTCACTACATGTCGCCTTACGCCCGATTCATTCTTTTTTTTTTATTCTCTTGTCTATTGCTAAGAGCAAATATTTCGACTTTGAACAATAATATTTCTCTTAAATACACAAAGCATATAGTCCTATAGTCAATTACATATCAAACGATTTTACGCAACAACACACCGTCAATAGTACTACTACTACTACTACAATCGTCGACATGAAAAGACCCAGTAAATATATATCGAACAAAAAAAAAGGAGGGCGTGTTCATTTGCATGCTGAGTGACATGCATAGATCATCATCAAGTTCAATATGTGTACACCTTCTTCTTTTTGTTAATCATAAATCTCGTTAAAAACTCCTAAGAATTGAAAGAAAATGAAGAACTGCGGCTACTATATAAACATTCATCTTATTGAAACATATATGAAAAACAGACAAGAAAGAGTTGAAGTTGGATCCGAAGAATTTCCTTATTGATTTATATCGGCAATATTGTATAAAGAAGAAGAAAAAGTAAACTATTCTATTGATTGAATCTTATGAATATGAAGACTCAAAAACAATAATAGAAACCTTTTTTTCTTCTTTCTGTATATACAAAACGTAAGATGACATAGAAATTTTAATTAATACAGAGAGAACGAAAGAGAAGACGAGTGCAAGACATTAGTATTTAAGAAAATGAAATAATAAACCTAGATTCGATTACCGATAAAACTTAGAACTATTCATCACCGACATCAACATTCATTCAAAAAGATTAGTATCTTCTTAAACGACAATAGCATAAGCTTTCGCGTATATGATTTAGTTTTAGAAAAAAAGAAGAAGAAAAAAAAATGAAATTGAAGACCACTTAAATGTACTTTTACTCTTAAGAAATAATACATTTCGCGCCTGTGGCATGTCAATTGAGATAAAACAACATGTCAATCATTTATCATCATAAGCAGAGTAAACTATTCGTGTGTGCATCTATATGTATACATCGAAAGGAAAATTCATTCAAGCTGAACTAAATAAGAGTTTACTCATTCATACGTATAAATACACAAGACAAGATCAAAAGAAGAATCAATAAAAAAAAAACTGTTCTATATCAAATCAACATGAATAAAGAACAAATGAATCGAATGTAATTTTTCTAAGAACTTACATTTCCTGATTGAAGAGGAGAGGTGTTCGATTTTGTTACAGCTGCGATGATTTGTTCCATTTCATTTGTTTGAAATGTATTGATTAATTTAGATACATTTGTTGATGAAGAATTTTCTTCGTTAGCTTTTGCTGGTGGAATTTGTATTTCAAGTGGTTCAATAGAACTTTTCGGTGATGATTGATGTCTAAATGTAGATGTTGGTATTGAATCTAAAAATAAGGTTGCGAAAAAGAAAACAATACAAAAAAAAATAGAAATTCTTTTTTAAAATTCTTATTACTGTTGTCTTTTTTATTTTTTTTCCCATTGAGTTGTTCTTCTAGAGGACTTAATTCATCGTGTATTGGTGATTTATCAATTTTAAGTAAATTTTGTATTTGCTTTTTTAATGAAGCTTTTTTTGATTTTGATTTAGCTGGTTTCATTTCAGTAATAGATTGTGAATCTGAAGTTTCTATTGATGATGACGATGAGATTTGCTTATGATCAGCCGTCGAGAAACTTGCTGATGTTATCGATTTCTTTTTTGTACTACCGTTCTTTGTTGTTTGATTGTCATTATTATTAGCAACAGCTTCGAAGACTTTAACACGATCAGTAACGCGTTTTTCCTCGGGAATAATAACACCACTTGTTGGACTTGTTTCACGTTGAAGATTTGTTGATGATACAACACTAGTTGAACTTGATTCATCATCACCATGTATTTTTTCGGCTTCTGTATATGTTACTTCTGATGATAGGCCACTGTCAACACCATGATCGATATTTGATGATGATGATATATTATTGTGTTCATCAAGTATTTCATGTTCATTTTTATTTTCACAAGTAGTTTTTATATGAAGAGATTTCGATAATGATGCATCGAGATCTGATTTGCCATTGATGTCGATTGTTGCAGATTTTATAATTAACGCGTCCGCTTGATTTATTTCATCGGCCATAATTGTTGGTGAACTTGTAAAACCGGTTACTAAAGCGCCAAGTGTAAGAAACGAGTCTGTTTTCAATGGTTGCTTAGACGTATTGCGATTGTTCTGACTTTTATTATTTGATGAACCGTGTTCACGTTTCGTATTTACCTAGAAATAAAATGAGTGTTCTTTTTTTTTCGTTCAAAAGAAAAACAGAAAAGGATTTCGTTTTTTTCGAATTGCTTATGTTTCTTGATGAGCACTTACTTCTATGTCAGCAATTATGCACACTGACCATCTATAGTCGTTTTTCTTCTTATTCTCTTTTTTCTATGTCCTCGAGAGACAGAGAGAACATTCTTTTTTTGTTCTTTACATGTATGAAATGTTTCATCAAATCATATGAAAGACGATGTGCGAGAGAGAAAAAGAGAATTATTCAAACGCGAAAAATCATTCTTCTTTTCTATATATTAGTGTACACAGATGATTCTGATTATCGAAGATAAATTTTGCTACTTCTCGTTCACATCATCCATCGTCGTGAACAACGAGTCTTATTTACATTCATCTGTTGTACAAGCATAAAATAATTAGACGAGACCATACTTTTCTTTTTTGAACCAATGTGTGATGTGTCTACGACAACTATTAATACTAGACTAGATTGACCCATCGCAAAACAACGTTTATTTACGGGATAAATGAAATCAAAATAAATAGTACAAAACTTAACATGACTTACGACTTTACTTTTGTGCATGATGTTCGGTATTTCAATTGTCTCTCTATTTCAGTTTATTATGCTTATTGCTGTTGAATTGAAACGAAAAAAAAAAGAAAAAATGGTATGTATATGCATATACGTGCAAATTCACTCACTTCTTCCCACTCTTACTCACTCAACTAGCGATAGGGATATGCGACGTGACAAACGGTCAAGAATTTAGTCAACAGAAAGTGCATATGTATATATGTGTGTGTATGATATATATTTAAAGAAAGAAAAAGCAAAGAAATACGATCGTTACAAATTTGATGGAGGAATTAAACTAAATCTTCAACTGCCAAGGCAACTATAAATACGCACATATACGAGTTCAATTATATTTCCTACTGTTCTTGCTGTAGCCATCTTATTATATATCCGTCAATAGTAGGAGAGAGAGAGAGACGAAGCAAGAAAAAGAAGCTTGATGATAGAAGATATTCATTACTGGATGTATAATTTTTCTCGTTAACTGAACATGCATTTCTTCTTTTTTTTTCTTCTTCTTCCATTCATGATCAATTTGAGTCAATGATGAATATATGTATGGACAGATGCGATTTTTGTTATCTATCTATTGTATCGAAATAAGTCAAAGAAATTTGTTTGAAATAAAATCTGGATGAAAAAGTCTTCATCTTGAATGAATTACAAATGCATCATATAAACTGATCAAATCAGTATACATCCGATGAATAATTTTTATACGAAACAATCATTTCAATAGAACTCAATTATATACAATAACTTTTTTGTCACATCTTCATAGAAAACATATGTTGAATGTATATTGTTTACTTTTGTAATATGCATGTTTGTAACTAACATATGACTAACATTTATCTCTACATATTTGTTCATAGACATAGACTACTACTACTACTACTACTATGAGAAGAGAACATATTTTCTATCCGTAACAAGCAAATATTGTTGTATTGACATCAACAACAATACAAATATCAACTTTGTTCTCCGGCACAATGCGCTTGTTGAGATAGATCGATAATGAGTGACGTTTATATTCTCTTTCTTTTCGTTTTCTTGTTTAAATGCTGACCGACGGTCAACAATAAAGTTGGTCTCTGCGCCGCTGTTTTTAATTGACTCCCTTCGACCATCAATCTTCGTCTGCTTCTATGATCGATCAGTTGTTTTGAACATGAAGAAGACATTCTTTGAAGAGTATGCGAAAAAATCCATGAGAAGAAAAGAAAAGAAAAATGCAACATAAATTCTAGACATATTTCTCTTGTGTATTTCGTTATTGTTTGATTTACTTAGTAGGCCTCCTATGGCGTGTATGTTACCTATGGCATTTTTACGAATCTCCTTGGTATTAAAAGCAGATTTATTTGTGTTTTTCGTTTTCATTCCATCTTAATCATAAATTATTTACTTTGCAAATAAAAATTATCGTTCTTTTATCAGTGCAGTGGCAAACAATTTTAACCTTCATTGATCGTCGTTTATTTAAATCGTTTTTGACTCTTTTCATTAATTTATATTATTATGCATGTCAGTTTCGATGCAAATAATAAAAGAAAAAAAAAGAGATGATGGATTATATGCTTTTATTGGTCTAGAGTACGTTCATACACAATTGTGTCTATCAGTGCGTTTTGTAATTAGAACGATAATAACATTTCGTATTTATACAATTGTTCACGAGACATACATGTATATATAGTCTTCGACGGTGACTTTATTTATGTTATTCGGCTACATTCAATTAATGATAAATGAGGTCATTTTAAAGTAGATCAATATCTATGATAGTATCAAAATTAAGGCGTATGAAAATGACTTTCTAAATGATAGAATTAAAAAATCGCGTTGTTTTTTTTCTCTTTTTCAAAAGAAAATCAAAATTTACACGATACTCTACTAATGGATGATAGGGAGGAAAAGGAAACAAAAAAAACAAGGAAAAAAAGCTGTTTTATCATCCAGATGTTGTTTAACTGCAGAATGGCCGATATTCAGTAGGTATATCTTCTGGTCGACGAACTATAAATTTACGAAATAAAAACAAAACATTAAGTCTTAAATTAAAATTTTTTCCTATTACGCACTCATAAGACGTCGTTTATAGACATTAAATTGATAGGCATTTGCTTTATAAATTTCTTTACTAGCAATAACTACCATGACTGAAAAAAAAGAAAATAGTATAATATAATTTTTCGCTACATGGATGTTTTTCTTGTACAGATTAAATACTCACAGAAAACTGCAAAAGGAATCCCTAGAACTACGTGAGGAATATGTTCCATCGAATAATTGAGAACTGAACGGCCCTATATTACAAAAGAAAAAGTATTGATAAGAAAAAAACAAAAACGTAAATAAAAGAAAATCTTACTTGTGACATCCATGGTTGCCAAATTTGCTTACGATGCATTAGCACTACACGATTATATAAACGCATAGTTTCTATTAAATAAAAAAAGCTAATCTAAAACGGAAGCAAATTAGATAAAATAATATAATTTTCATATAAGTGAAAGCATATAAAATTCTTCGTATTATTAAACTTGTTTTACAATTGGCAATCAATTTTATAGGTAGCGATACGACCAACACCTTCGATTAGTAGACAATCTTTATAGACGTGTACGGTTGCGAAAGAATTTGTATTTGGATCACATTCGACTATCGCAGGTAATGTTAAATGATGAATATTTTTTCGATCACGAAAATAGCCACCATCATGATCGTGGCCAGCAATATAGGCGAGAACAGTACGATCAAATATCCATAAAAGATCTAAGACTTCCTTATAATTCCATAATAGATCAAGATGATCACATGCACTCGGATGAATTGGAATATGACCTTAAATATGAGTAATAAAAATCAATCGATTCTTTATTTCGAATAAAAATTTCGATTTCCTATAAAATCAGATGATTCTCTATTATTTACTTCATAGTAGGTCTTTATTTATTACTGGCAATAAAATACTGTTCTCATTGACATCTAAGAATACTATGATCTATTTAAGTTTCAGTATCCTTCTTAACTAGTTCGTTGAAACACGATCATAACTAGACATTATGAACTGTAAATTTGAATTGCTGATTTTACAAGTATATCACGTTCATATTCTACTTTTACAACAATAGAATACATTGATATTATAAAAAAAAAGTATTTTCATAGCATATTTTTCAATGTGAGGCATTCAATCTATTAATATATCAGTCATCAAAGATTTTATTCGCTATGCATTGAAATAAGTTTTTGAAACGAAGGCAAAGAAAAAACATGTTGAAGTTTTTTCTTTTTTTTTCATAAGAATCTGACAAATGCCTAAGTCCATAGTAGAATACGATAAATATAAATGTTGCTAATATTTCTATGACAATCACAATTAGAGTCCGCAAAATGCTTTTTTTATTTCAACATTTTTTCAAATTGCGTCACATATAAACTTCACATCATCAAGATCTTTAGTATGATCTATACTCGATACTCCATATATTCGATTTATCAATTTCTCAATAGTTAAGAAATATAGTTCAAACTCTTATGAAAGTAGACCGTAGATTCTTACCAATAACAATAACTTTTTCATCACGATTTTTCGCTTCAGTTAATTGTTCTTTTAACCAATCGATCTGTTTTGATGTAATTCCACCATTGAATTGTACATATCTTCGTTGATGTCCTCGTAAACCTGTAGGATCATTAGGACTTTCATTTTGATTGTGCTTTCTCAATAATTCCATTGATTGACCATAGACTTCACTGTCATTACCTACACCTAATGCACTGAATTCATAGGTATCAAGTGCAATAATTCTCAAATTAGGGCATACTTCAAATGTTCCATAATGTGCTGGCGAACTAGTTTTTGTATCAAACGAACATAATGGTCCATTTAATAGCTCTTGTCGTGTAAAATTATATAATTCATGATTACCCCATATATGATAAACAGGTAGAGAATTCAATGTCTTTTTAAATTGTTCGAGTATGACATTTAAATCGCTGCCTGATGTTTTATTTGTACTACAAACTCCATCGATCAGATCGCCTAGTTGAAGTACAAATGATATTGGATATTTTCCATTTAACCAGTAATGACATGCTTCATCAACTAGATTAGCAGAATTTCTATAACGTCTTAAATGTGTTTGAACATGATTCCATCGATCATCATGATCAGCATAGTGAATATCTGTTATTAAACCAAACGATAGAATAGGTTCAATTGTTTCATTTCGTTCGAATGTTGATTGATTTACATCGGGATCAGGTGCAGCAAACATAGATGCTGTTGGTGGACTAACAGATGTTTCATCCTCAGTAATTGTTGATGTGGTCATCTAAAGAAAACAAATAAATTAAAATGTTTTATCGATCATGGAAAGAAAGAACAAAAAACGTATTTATTTGTTTTTTTAATTTTATTGTTTCAGAGAAAAAAAAATACAAGTAACTATATCCGTATGAAAAAAAAGTATGTTAGAATTAATGTACACTTCGAAAAAAGCTTTTTCTTTGGCAGTTTAAATTGATTAAGAAACGATTTATATTTATATATATATATCAGTTTCACATTATACAGAACAAAAAGAAGAGATTCCAGACATAATTATTAGCAAGGTGTTTCAAATTCGCATAACAGTATCAGTGATAACTAAAAAAAAAACGAAGAAGAGAATAAGAACTCTACAGTTTGATTCTTTTCACGGAAGATTAGTAGAAAAAAAGACAAAAGTCAAAAAGATAAATAGATTCACATAAATGGATTATTTGTATTTATTGTTGAGGCTGTTGCATTGAATGACGAAGGAATGAGCGGTGGTGGTAATGTTGAACCAGTAGTAAAACCAACATTACTTGATGAGCTCAATTGTTCAAGCGTAGGTGGCTTTGTTAAATTAGCAAATGGGTTTTGAGCACGTGGAGCAGTTGAACCAAATGGATTTGTATCTAGAAATGAATAGGTCAATGTATAGATAAACAAAAGATTTGATTTTGTGTTACTCTTTGTTTCTGTAACCAATTTATCGAGATTAACTAAATTACCAAAGTTTTCACCAAGAAAACTTTCAGGTGTTTTACGAGATGTTGATAATGCTGTTGGAAGTGGACTTGAATTATTGGAATTCGAATTATTAGCACCAGCTATTATTGGATAAAGTAAATTGCCACCTGTATTGAAACCAGAATTTATTGGTGAAGTAGAATTTGCATTTGTAGATGAGACTGAAAAATTTGATGGTGGCATATTCCATGGATTCGATGATGTTTGCTGCTGATGATTATTAGATATTGAAACATCTATGAGAAATAAATATGTAGGTGCATTAGAAAATAAGAGAAATTCTTACTTGGATTAGCACCAAAAAATTCACTTAATTCATTATCAATAGTTTTGGAATTCGTTGTTGTCGTAGGTACAGTTGTTGTTTGAGAATCACTGATGCCAAGACCCCAAGGATCACCAATATTAAGAGATAGACCTGTATTATTGTTAATTGTGGTATGATTATTTGTAGACCATGGATTAGCTTGTGTAGTGGATGCAGGCGTATCTCCTTGCCATGGATCATTAGTTGCTACTGCAGAACTACGACCAGTCGTTTCTGTTGACCACGGATCATCTAGAAAAAGAAAGAAAAGAATTAATTACATATGCTAACAGAAACAAAAAACACGAATTTTTATACTTGTAGCGATTGTAACACCAAGATGAGTTGATGGTCGAGCACTAGGAGGATTCCAACCGATATTCGATGTTGTTACTGGTGGAAAATAGGGATCATTGAAGTGATGAGTTGTATCAAAAAGAGACGGAGAAAGATGATGAGAATTTGCATTGAAATCAATGCCCTGAAATTAAAAGAAAAAGTAAATTCTTATCTTATTTCTTAATTGTTTTTCAGTTAAATAAATAACATAATTTGTTGACTTGAAAATATCCTGACGCTAATCAGTTCTGTCTATTTTCATTACGTGTAATTAAAGTAAAAGTATAAATGTTTCTCTTGAGAAAGAAAATAAACATATGTTCTACACATCATTTGATATCTCTCAATTTGTATTCCATCTCGTGTGAAAATTGAGCTAATATTCAAGAACAAAAATTTATTCATTATCTCTATTGTAGAAATCGGACAATAGAATAGAGAATACCGTTGAATGTTTTGAAACTTGCTGGACTAACTATGAGTACTTTAACTAGTTCATTAACTTTTCCAGATCTTTAATAAATATTTTCGATCAAATAAACCTTTAAATGGGTTCGACTTCAATACTGACAAAACAATCGCATTCGTATTCAGTTCGATTATTCATTTTTTTCGTTTTACTATTTGACTGTCTTGTACTAGTTTTCATTTGCTCACGAAACAACGACGACGACGACTCAGTACTATTAAAGTGCATAATAAAATGATTTACCTGTGGGCTCGATCCATCTCCTGGTGTTTCATTGACTGATCTTTCTAATGCAATTTTAAGTTTTAAATCATCATTACGACGACGACGTTCTTCATCTTCAGCCTATAAAAATTAACATGATTTATGATTAAATATCTTATAGCAATTTACTTCGCGTTGTGATTCAGCTAGTGCAATTTGCATTTGCAATTGTTCTTCTTCTTGATTCGTTGGTTGAACAAAATCTTGTCCTGAAGGTGCGTGAAGGCTTCCATTGAGTGATGATGAACGATGTGCAGTTGAACTTGCTGTATATGAATTTGTTGGATAGTCTGTAGCAGCATAATGATCTCCACCTTCAGCACTATTACGTCTAATTGATGCTGAAGTTGTTGGACGTCCATAAGTAACAGTACCACTTGAATCCATTCCCATAGCTTGACGTGCATATCGTTCTCGAGCTTCTTGTGCTTTTCGACGTTCATTACGTAAACGTTCATCATCTTTAAGTAAAGCAACTAACTGTTTGGCTTTTTCACGTACATTAAAACCTTGATCTTTTTGATCTTCGACATATTGAAAATCTTTTAATGTTTGTATAGCAAAAATATTTTCTTTACATTGTTGACTAACACGTTCGTTACCATATTTTATTAAATGATCAAGTAAAACAAGAGATTTATAAACATGTCGCCAATTTTTACCATGATCATTTAAACGTTTCCATACAACTGAAATAGAAATATTAAAGTATTCATTGCTGTGAATATCAAATCCACAACGGATTATATTATATTGAGCTGGAATGTTTGTTTGTTTTTTTGAATAAATTAGAATATCGCGTATTACTATTTTGAAAACCTTTTTACTCTAACCTTATATTATCAATGGGAGTAATAACAGTTCTACTAAGCATATAGAAAATATTGAAGAATCTTTCGGGTCTTGAACACTTTCAGAGGTAATGTGAATTAGTTTTAACTGTGATCTTTGTGGTTTTGTTTTGCTTTAATATGAGTTCTAATTGAAATAGACAACAGTTTTTACATTGAACAGTGGCTACCTATCTCAAAAAGTCACAAAAAAAAAGAAGAAAATAAGCCATGAGAATCGATAGTCTCAAGCGCCATCGTTCAAATATAAAACGAAAAAGAAAGTTAACTTTGTCTGTTGAAATAATCGAACGACTCTGGAGATTCCAGATGATGCCAATATGAAGACTAAATTAGCTATAGCTCGCACGGACACAAAAGATAGAAGATTGAAAGTGTTTTTTTTTGTTCTATGTGAGTATAAAACCTTAACATTTATATTACTTTCAGCTTAATGTCATGGTATAAATTGAAAAGCCTACGTACATATATTTTATTTTAAAATATAGCACTTGATCATAATATAAACAATAGACTTACTTGGCATGATTTCTGCATAAGCAACCACATTATCAGTTAGATCAGCTATCTCGTGCATAAGTGCTGGTGATGGACCCCATGCATCATTCGATGTTGCTGATCGAACTTTGCGTTGAGCATCCGTATAATTATAAATAACATTGCGTACACCTCGAGCTAGCATCGAATATTATTAAAAGAAAAAAACGATCGTTTTTTCTGTTTTTTTTTCACGTTTTTACAAGAAAATATTCTAAAACAGAATAAATTTATATTTTAGTCGAAAGATAATTGAGATTAATATTAAAATCAAAAGAACTATGAGATTAATAAAAATTAAATTAAAAGTTTAAACAAGCTTTTTAGCTTCAAAAAATCCTTTGAGATGACGCATTTGCCAAAGTCCGGCGATGACTAAAATAACCAATTGAGCAAGTGACCACCATAATACACGTTGATTTGTTGTTTCACTCAGAGTACGAAAACGTTCTTCACGATAGCGTTGATAATTTTGTTCCTTCGTTCTAGAAATAGAAACATTCCAATGTTTTTTTTTTCTTCCTTTCTGATACGCTGCAAATAATCATATTTATTTCAGAGAAAATTGAAGAGGTACTTTCATCGAAATACTTGATTGGCTATCAGACTATCACTAATAAATACCGCAAAGAAAAAACATGAGAATAGAAAAAGAAGTTTAAATGATGGAGAAACTTTTGGTTTGTTATTCAATCGAAAATTTCCATTTTTTCTAACTGCCGGATGTTTCATAGTAACTACCCACTCTCTATTAGAAAAATTTCAAAAACTAATTTAATAGATGTACAATGATAAAACATTTTCACTCTGTTTGAAAAACAAATTAAAGAAAAGAATTGCCACTGCTTCTCTACTACAAAATAGACGAACGAACTAAAATTTTCTTCTACTTATATTTAATAGTTTAATAGTAGCTACGATGTACGACCTGTCACGCTTTTGCAATAGACATGGACAAACAAACAATTTGGTGAGTACTCACTCATCATTTTAACCCTTTCATAATCGAATGAAAGAAATCAGAAAATTCAACACCTAAAATCATGTGCAGTATTTTAAAGATAATTCGCAAATGTATAAGAGACCGTTCCATCTTTAACCATTAGAATATGACATTAGAGTGAACGGATTTATTTTCATGAAACTGAGGTTTCATGCGACTGAAGTAGAAAATACTTCATTCATCTCGCATACATTTGTGATACTTGATCTAATAATTGTCTAACACGTAGTTGAAGTTCTGTGAGCTTTTCACGAGCACCAATTTGTTGATAATCAATTGCGTGTTCGCCAATATCGATATCAAGATGAACACGCTAGACAACAAGTAAAAAAAAACCAACTAACATTGTAATAATAACCTTATTTGAACACTCATACGTACTAATTTCTGTTTACCGAACCAAGAGCTTGAATTTGAATATAGACAAACAATATGTTCTCCAGGTATATGTGACGTAAATGTAAAACGTCCTTCGCTTGTATATAATTTAGATAAAATTATTTTATCGTCAGGGTCTTTAACTTCGACATGCATACCAATACCAGGTGTTGATGGACGATATGAGTTTGAATTTTCATCATATAACTCAACTTTATATTTTCCAATAACTAATGTATCATCAGGTATTTCTTCCATGAAACATTTTCGTTCTGTTTCAGCGATGTGAAAATAAAGTGAATATGATAAAGAAACTAATTGAGAAAGGCTGAATATTAAAACTAAGTATGAGGAATTGCACATTTCTAATATCTAAAAACAAACAAAAAAAATCAGCATGTCAAAAAAAATTGATTTTCTTATAAGAGGAAGAGAAAAAAGAAGCAGATGATTGTAAAAAATATTTATGTCGTGTTATTCTTCCTACGTTCTAAGGAAATGTTTTTCAACCAATCAATATTTTAGAACCAATTATTCGCATAAGTGTGTCACATTAAATAAAGATTGATGCTTCTTTCGAGAAGGCCATATAAATGTTACTATGGACTAGTCCATAGTTTATTTGTTGGATCATTTCGTAGTGTTGAAATTATTTTCTACTATATCTCGTTCAGATCTATTCATTTTGTTATTGTCATATATCAGTAGTTCTATAGAATATCCATCAGGATCATCTACATATAATGTTTTTTCTTTGTCTGTATAATACAGTGTCTATGAAAAGGAGGCTAGTGCACATTGCTTAGAAGTACTTTGTAAATATTCAATATAATAATTCAGTCGATATCGATGATGAGACAAATTACACGATCACAAATTCTATGAAGGTGTATTCAAGACGGGACTGAGATTCGACTGAATATATTATTTTTTTGTTTGTTGAAAATGAGGCTAGTGCACATTATTTAAAAGTACTTTGTAAATAATCAATTTAATACTTCAGTCGATATCGATGATGAGACAAATTACACGATTACAAATTCTATGAAGGTGTATTCAAGACGGGACTGAGATTCGACTGAATATATTATTTTTTTGAAAATAAGATGAATATTTTTTTGTTTTTATCTATCCTTAAAGATAAATTCTAAACAATGGCCATCGGCAAGAACAAACGTCTTACAAAAGGTGGCAAAAAGGGTGGCAAAAAGAAAATGTATGTTGTTTAGAAGAAAACAAGTTTTTTTATGCAATGAAATTTTTAATCTTGTTTTCCTTTAGTGCCGACCCATTCTCGAAAAAAGATTGGTATGACATTAAAACACCAGCCAATTTTCAAAAACGTAATATTGGTCGAACTCTTGTAACACGAACAACAGGCACAAGTATGTGTTAAGCATTATTTTTTGTGAACTCCGTCTAATTTTCCCTTCTGTTTTCAATAGAAATCGCTTCGGATGCTTTGAAAGGTCGTGTATTTGAATCATCACTTGGTGATTTAATTACACTCGACGATGAAGATAGCTATCGTAAATTCAAACTTATTTGTGAAGATGTACAAGGTCGCCATTGTTTAACAAACTTTCACGGCATGGATATTACAACAGATCGTCTCCGTATGCTTGTGAAAAAATGGCAGGTAAAAATCAACAAAAATCACCTTAAAATCATCAGTAAGAACAAGACATTGAATCATTTTACAGACATTAATTGAAGCACAAGCTGATATTCGTACATCTGATGGTTATCTTTTACGTGTTTTTTGCATTGGCTTTACCATGAAAATGCGCGGTCAAATTAGAAAAACATCTTACGCTCAACACACACAAGTTTGTCGAAAGAATTATTTTACAGGAATTTTAATATGAAATATTTCCATACTAGATCAAAACCATACGTAAGAAAATGGTCGAAATAATGACACGTGATATTGGTGGTAGTGAACTTAAAGAAGTTGTTAACAAACTGTAAGATTAATTTTCTTCTTCTCTAGATTCTTGTTTTCAATATATTCAATTTCTTTGTTTAGTATTCCGAATAGTATTGGTTCGGAAATCGAAAAAGTTTGTCGTGGTATTTATCCATTACAAAATGTTAACATTCGTAAAGTTAAAGTAATCAAGAAGCCTAAATTCGACGGTAAAAGAAAGCTTACTTTATTCGAACGATTTAATTTAATTTTTTTAATTTATTATTTTTTGCTAGTTGCTCGTCTTATGGAAATGCATGGTGAAAGTTATAGTAGTGTAACCGTCGGTGAAAATGGTCAAGTAGTCGAACGTGCCGATGGTTATGAACCACCAGTTCAAAGTTCTGTTTAAAAATTGCTAACGATTCTGTTGAAACAGAGTTAATTTTCGATCGTTCTCTGTGTGTACAAGAAAAAAAACGAGAAGAAAAAGAAAAAGATACACATAACGATTCTTGTTTTGGACCGTTAAGAATAAAACTATTTAAAAAAAAATCATCGTCTTCGTTTCTTTTTATCGATCATTTTAATGCATGTGCTATATTCTAAGAGATATTCATTTTAGGATAATGTATTTTGTAAAAGATAATAGACTGACATGCTCAGATCGTAAAACATATATTGTGTACAATATCAGTCTAATTTAAGGCTGTATTTGTAGTGAGTTTGTATTCTATATATATATATATCTGATGATATTATGCCATTGTATAGATGGCTAGCATTGATGTTACTTGGTCTTGTTTGTTTTTGATAGAGAAGTTTTCAATCATAAGAAATTTTTCGTAAATATTATTTTGAACTAACACTATTGACTTCAATTAAGAAATACATCACCCACTTGAAGTATCCACTTTGAATTTCACCTGCCTTTCAAGGCTAAATGTAAGAAATTCATAGCCTATAAAACATTTTTAGTAATACGAGCCAATGAGAATAACTGCATTTTGCGCGTTCAAAGTGAAGGAAATTTATTATTTCTATAGTTAACTGGAGAAGAGACAAACTCAAGGACTTGTTTACTGTATTATAATGTAAAACATCGACAATATTTGAATGCTTAGTTGTAAAGCGATAAAGTTTCTAATGTTCATAGTCATATTCAATGCCTGGATCATGTTAGGTTTACTGAATCATAAGCTTCTTGCGTCGTTGAGTTATATGACTGATAGTGAGGAGAGCTATCATACATTATAAATTACTTTGAACTAAAATAAAAACGAAATCGAATTGGTATCATTCATCTTCATCACTAAGTAGTATATATTGACTGAAAGAAGTCTCACATATCTAACTTTAACATGGTTGATATCACTGGGAGAAACATTTGACCAATAATGTATTTCTTGATCGAGGTCAATCACAGTAGCTTTACCTAGTGTCCATTTTCAATTTAAAATAAATGCCCTAACGCGTGCTCTATCGTCAATAGGAAAAGTAAATCTGATTGATTACAGGAATGAATGAAGACGTATATTCTTTCTATCGGCTAGTTATAAATAAATCAGTCAGTGTGAAACAAATAAAATATGTAACGATAAAATCGAAATAATTTTCATCAAGTGTTAACTGTTTAATACTGGATAGCAGATAAGTACGAATAGAAAGATTGTAGTTTCGTGGCGAAATTCTTTTTCAATTAGAACTTGGGATTTTCGAATACAATCGACAGATCCTAAATACTAATATAAGAGTCAATTTAGATTGTAAAAGTCTTCTCTATGCGATTGACTTCATTCTACAGAATCGTTTTTCGAAAGACGCCAATGAAGTGATAAATTAATTCCTAGCTGAGTCTTATTTTGATTTATTTTTTCATGGGTACATATATATATATATACGTATATTAAAAAACATCACTGTGCAAAAGTTTCTATTCTTGAGTTTTAACTATTTTTAACAATACACTTTGTTCTCATTTTAAATTACTTTTATAATTGTTTTTTGAGTTCAAAATCTTTGCTGACAAACTCGTTGGCGGAATTTGTTCTTTTACATATTACCACATTCACTTTTTCTTACTTCCTTCACTAAGACATACACAGCAGAACTAGACCTTTTATGCTTATAAGAGAATTTTGAAAACTGATATATGAGCAAGGTAGATATTATGATATATAACACTTTCATAAAACGTTCGTTCTGTTAAGAAATGTTTCAGTACAAATTATGCAATTCAAACTTGATTTAATAGTATTCAGAAAAGAGTTCACAAAATTATCTTGCAATACCCACTAAAATAACTAAAAGTCAATAAGATCTATGAGCCATATATGTTGTTTTTCGTGTTGACGCTCAAAAATGTATGTAAGTTTGACTGAGAAACTAAGCTTCCTCGAAACTCATCATTTTTCTAATTTGAAGTAATTTTGAGAGATAGTTTTTAATAGGTGACTCGTTCTGATGAATGATTTACTCGAAGTAATATTTCGAATAGTTCTGACAATTACATATTTTCTTTAGCAAACATTAAACTAGTATTTTCGTTGGTTAAATATCGACTTGCATTTAGTCGTGTATAATTACAGTTAATTTTGATTTTAGCCGATTTCGAATGAGAGATTACAATACATTCTGTTAGTTTATTTTTTACATTCAACAATAAATTGTCTGTAATACTTGTTAATTTCTTTTATTTTGTTAAACATTTTTCTCAGGGATACTATTAGGGTACCGAGTTTGAAGAGATTAATGCTTAGGTCATAATTTTGCATCTTGTTTATTGATATGCGACGTTTAGTACTTAATATAGATTTTCTCAACTTCGCTTTGAGTACGGTGTAAATCTTTAAGAAAATAGACTTTATGGATGTTTTAATGTTAGATATAGTACTGGCAATATTTCAATTGATTTTGTAGGTTATGTATCAGAATTTGTTATATGGGGTAATCCGATAGATTTATATGCTAGTTATTCATACCTAATGTATGAACATTCATCAATATACGCAATGAAATTGATGTGTCATTCTATGACATTCTGTTTATGGTTACATCTAATTTTCTCTAGCATATCGTTTCCAAAGTTTTTATTCGACACTCGGGCGTTTGTTAGTTTTTCATTTAAATCTCTAAAGTCAATTCAGATATTACAAAGTAATATTTTTTTAAAGTTTGACTATTAGATCAATCGAATAAAGTTATTTCTTGAATAAAATAACATTGGTTTAAAATAAGCGAACTATGTGCACTATATGTATATGGTAGTGCGTAGCCTTGGTGTGCATGTTTTTCTCTTCATAAGTCGTGCTTGTCAATACGTCATCAGTATGTACACAAAGAAGAATCAAAGGAATGCTTGAAGCTGTCGTTTCGTCATTCAATTCATTTTTACTACGCAATATTTTAGTAAATCGACCTACTCTATTATCATTTTCTTTCAACTGGTGCCACATAAAAATGTTTTTTTCTTTTTTTTTCTTCCAGATTTCGATTATTATTAAGCAGTAACAACAACCATGTGTGGTATGTAGAATTTCTTTTGCTTGAAAATTTCGATTGTTCTCGTTTTAATTTTACTTAAAAGGTATTTTTGGTTATTTGAATTATTTGGTTAAACGTGATCGTCGATTTATAGCTGATATTCTTATAAATGGCCTTCATCGTTTAGAATATCGTGGTTATGATTCCTCCGGTATTGCGTTTGACGGCGATGACATTGAAGGAAGTGATAAAAATCAGTCATCGAAATCTAGACGTGCTTGTATCGTTGTGCGACAAAAAGGAAAAGTTGAAGAGCTAGAAAATGTAGTTAGATGTTAGTTTGGATATTTGTTAAAAAA
Source organism: Rotaria magnacalcarata (assembly GCA_900239745.1). Taxonomy (NCBI): domain Eukaryota; kingdom Metazoa; phylum Rotifera; class Eurotatoria; order Philodinida; family Philodinidae; genus Rotaria; species Rotaria magnacalcarata. Next base: position 71,404 of record OENM01000215.1, read on the forward strand.
AAACCGAAATTTGTTTTCTTCTATCTGTTTTATTTTGTAGCATTAGAAAATATTAATTGGGATGCCGAATTTACTGTTCACGTTGGCATTGCGCATACACGTTGGGCAACACACGGTGAACCCAATGCAGTTAATTCTCATCCACAACGTTCTGATGAACAAAATCAATTTGTTTGCGTTCATAATGGAATTATAACGAATTACAAGGATATTAAACAATATCTTGTAAGAGCCGATCATTAATTATTCGTTTTGATGAAGTTTCTATTGATGATTCCTTTTTCTAGACAAACAAAGGTTACAGATTCGAATCCGAAACCGATACAGAAGTTGTCGTGAAATTAGTTAAATATCTTTATGATAAACATAAAACTGAAAATATTAGTTTTCAAAAACTTATCGAAATGGCTTGTTCACAATTGGTAAATTATTTCATTCCAACAATGAATAATAGTTCTCTTTAATTATCTAATTTTTGTCATTTTTTTAGGAAGGTGCTTTTGCACTTCTTTTCAAAAGTACACATTTTCCAGGAGAACTATGTGCTACACGGTATAGTAAAGATTTAATTTCAAGTAATAAATAAAAGGCTATTTCTCTAGCCGTGGAAGTCCAATGGTTATTGGAGTGAAATGTGCTGATCAATTAGCTGCTAATCATATTCCAGTGATGTTTAGTAAAGGTAAATGTTGATGTAATTGTAAATTATTTTCATATCTTATTGAGGAATACGAGAAAATTAGAAATTACAAATCCTCGACTTTCAAAAGGTAACTAAATCGAAGTGTATCGTTGATTTCTATAGTATGCCTAATGTGTCATTATATAACATGATTAATATTACCAGCTTATTGAATCTTTTTGTCACCCATCATATTTACACTGTGCCGCTTTGCATTTGTCTGCGTTAAAAGGCTTTCATATAAAACTAAATGTTGGTTGATTTTGTTTGAAGAAGAATTTTCTCAATGTAGCGTTGTGTTAGACGACCTTGTTGATCAATAATTTTTCATAAAATAGATTTCAATCATCAAAATAGCAAAGATTCACGCAATGATGTTCACTTTCTTGAAACTACTACAGCAAGTAAATAAAACTAAAAAAAAAACAAACGTTGTTTGACAGATAAATGTAAACAATAAAGATGCATGTCATTTTTTTTCTTGCATGATTGATGCGCTAATATTCACTCTTACACACGTTTGATCTATATAGATTTATATATATATATATATATATTTCTTATTGAATGATTCTAATTATGTTATTTAGACTTACGTGGTGTCTTTTCACCTCCATTAATGATTGCTGATCAAGCAGCATCGGAATTAGCAGTTACTGGAAATGATCGTAGTATTGAATATTATTTTGCTTCGGATGCCAGGTATAGTTTAAATATTTCTAATCGAAATCTGTTGTATAAGATATTTCAAGTGAAATCTCTACAAAAAAATGAATTGTCTGTTTGATTAACTGTATTCAATACAGTGTCAAATGACAAGAAAATCTACATGAGTTTGGAGATGGTACAAAATAATAGTTCATTTTTCTTAGTGCTATTATTGAACATACAAATCAAGTTATTTTTATGGAAGATGATGATCTTGCAGTTGTTAATAATGGAGCGTTAACAATTCATCGTACCCAGCATGGTGAAACAATAGGTCAATCAACCATTCGTGAAATTCATGAACTTAAAATTGAATTACAACAAATCATGAAGGGTATTAAGCTTTATTTACAGTAAATATTAGATTCTATTTCTTTTTCTTAGGTAATTATAAGTATTTCATGCAAAAAGAAATTTTCGAACAACCAGAATCCGTTATTAATACAATGCGTGGTCGTGTCAATTTCAGTACAAAAAAGGTGGTGCTCGGTGGTATTAAAGATTATGCTAATGAGATTCGTCGTTGCCGTCGTTTAATTTTAATTGCTTGTGGTACTAGTTATCATTCAGCTGTTGCTACACGACAATTACTCGAAGAATTGTCTGAACTACCAGTGATGGTTGAACTTGCTTCAGATTTTCTTGATCGAAATACACCGGTTTTTCGTGATGATGTTTGCATCTTTATTTCACAATCAGGTTATATGTTTAACTGTTTTTATTTTCTAGAAGAATAATTTTTATAAACCAATTGTTCTTCTTATTTTAGGTGAAACAGCTGATACAATTTTAGCTTTACGCTATTGTAAGCAACGTGGCGCACTAATTCTTGGCTTTACAAACACTGTAGGGTCAAGTATTTCACGGGAATCACATTGTGGTGTTCATATTAATGCTGGACCTGAAATTGGTAGGTGTCCAAATAGTCTGCGATAGAATTTTCAGTGTGTTAGTATAGAAAATGCAATTGATTTAGTTTTAAGAAATTTTGAGCAGTAACATTATTAATGGAGAAGACTGACTATGAATACTGTTCAAAGATAAATATAAACTTTTGCTCGAAGAAAAGATTATTGGAGAAGTTCATCGATGATAAGAATCGATCTATCATATTGACAGAACTTACTCGACTATAAACTTTCGTTTGAATTAATTTTTGAATGCAGAAGATCGTTTTTTAAATTTAAAAAGTTTTGAAAATTTCATCAACATTACAATACGAAGCTGATTTTTTAGAGGTCGTGTTAAGTTTTTCACTGAAAGTATTAGTCGAAAAAGAGTGTTTTTGTTTGTCAATGAATTGTGAAACTTTCTATTTTGAATTTGTTTAGGTGTAGCAAGCACAAAAGCATATACAAGTCAATTTCTTGCTCTTGTTCTTTTCGGTCTTGTCTTATCGGAAGATTCGATTTCGAAAGAGCCAAGACGTAAAGCTATTATCGATGCTCTTCAACAATTACCCGATTATATTAAACGAGTGCTTGAATGTGATAAAAAAATACGTGAATATGCTGAAGCTTTATTTAATGAATCATCATTATTAGTGATGGGTCGTGGTTTTAATTTTGCTACTTGTCTTGAAGGAGCACTTGTAAGTCTAGAACTTCACTTTTTATAATATTTTTCGAATTCAAAAAAAATTTAGAAATTAAAAGAATTAACATACATGCATTCAGAAGGTATTCTTGCAGGTGAACTAAAACATGGTCCCTTAGCTATGGTTGATCATGCAATGCCAATTGTTATGATTATCATGGATGATCCTGTTAAAACAGTATGTTAGCTTTTTTTCTCCTTAGAAGTCTCAGCATTAGTTAAAAATTTAGAAATGTATGAATGCATTTTCACAAGTTCAAGCTCGTGGTGGTCAACCAGTATTAATTTGTAATGAAGACGATGAAGAATTAATTAAATTAGTACATCGACACATTGCTGTACCACGAACAGTTGATTGCCTTCAAGGTATTTTATGTGTGGTACCATTACAATTACTTTCGTTTCATATTGCTGTTTTACGTGGTTATGATGTTGATTGTCCAAGAAATTTAGCAAAATCAGTTACTGTCGCATAAAATGAAGAAATGAATTATTGAATCTCATTGATATTATTCTATTGAATATCTTACAGTTTATTCTATTCTATTTTTTCATATTTCAATTTGAAAAAAAGAACGTCTATTATCATTATTTATCATTACCGTTGTTGTTATATTCGTTGATATATTACCGCTATTCTCTCTCATATTCAATCTCAGTTTTTCTTCTTTTTATCATCAATGGTTCGTTTTCATTTGCAGTAAATTTAAATAAAACAAACACAAATCTTTTATTCTTTTCGCATTAAATTTTATTCTTTCATTATGCGTGGCATTGCTGATGTGAATAACTGAACAATGTATTCTTAGTCTCTATTGAATCTTTTTGTCAGCTCATACGTACCAATTTGCATTACGGGATGGGTATCTGATTTTATTTCATTTCTTAGAGAAATATCCCATCCATATTTTTTTGCAATATATTCAAAACTTTGTTGATAACCAGCTGTTATTGAAAATCCAATGAATAATCGTCCTACGTTTGGATTCAAATACTCATGAGCATACTTTAAGTACGTATCAAGAGATTGATAAAATGGATCGACCAGTGCCCGTTCTAATAATTCCAGTTCGTTTATCGGTTTGTTAATATGACCAAACGGATAATTCCAAAAGATGAGTTCAAATTTATCTTCCGAGTTCAATGTACTAAAAACATCGCTATATTTGATAGTTATGCGATCCGTAATGTTGTGTTTACGAGCGTTTTCTTTTGCATTTTCAAGTGCATCTTTATTGATATCAGTGCAAGTGACATGTGATGCACCATTCAAAATTGCTAATATCGAGATGTAACCAGCACCCGTACCGATTTCGAGAACATTGAGTGGTTTTTTATGAAATTCTGAAACGATACCAATTAATTCTTTTGCTAAAAATTCTGTGCCGAAAAATATATTTGGATTGAAAACATTTGGATAAATCATAAAATTCTCATTACAAATGTTGACTTCGAATTTCTCATGAACATCCTTTGCAAGCTGAAGTTTTAGTCGTGTTCGTTCGAGATACAGCGGCTTTTCTTCCATTGTACTTGTATTCGGTGGTAGAACATTTGCCATGCTTGCTTTTTTATGCTTTTTCGGATTGAATATATTTCTAGAAGGGATAACATAAATTTAAATAATCTTTAAAAGTATATTTATTCAAAAAATTTCCTATTAGGATCATTATTTACAATACATGAATTCTACAATTTATTTGCTATTGCTTGTAACTCATATCGATAGTTTGTTTTTATTTAATGTCAGAAAGAGCAGCGAAAGCATGTTGATATTTTTAAAACTAAGAATTCATTACACAGATATTTTCCATAATTTATAAATATTGCAAGATTTATATTATTCGTTAGGTATCTTCGAATGATTAGCAATATTTTGTAATGACATCTACGCAAAAGATACGGTGTTTTAATACACTACCGGAAAAAAAATTTTCTATTGATATTATTTGATTTTCATTACCCTTTCAATATTATAATGTTTTCATTTTAATTATGTTTTCATGATCAGAATGTTGATACAAAAAGTCATTCTCTCTTTTTTGCATGACCTGCATTTACCATATTTGTTTTTGAAATCAAATCAATAACACTTCGAAATGTACCTAATGGCAATTGACTAAAATAATGTTGACTTATCACGGTTTTTATGCATTATAAATCACTAATTACTCATTTTTATTTATCTTAATTCTATGAGCATTCTCGATAAAAATTGATTCATAAAACACTGTGTAACAATTCGCGCCAGTTACAGGTTAAATGGACTCTACAACTAGCGGCCTAACCAAAAATTTAAGGATGGTGGGGCTCAGCCCCCAGACTACCTCACCATTCGAGCTCGTCGAATCTTACAATCATTTTTTCACCGGGCCGGGATCGGATTCTGGGTTCAGAAATCTTGGATTTAGCGGGCTCTAACAACCCATGTGACTCAAACCGCCGGTTTTTCGGAATATAGTACATCATGTTTTAGTGTATCAAAAAGGCTGAATATATTTAACGTCTGCTAAGCCAGCAGAATTTCGCCAAATTCGGTGCTTTCCTATAATGTTGACGTGCCTGAGCCATCTGTACCAGCCACAGAGCCCAAATCAGTCTCAGTAATGGATAAAATTTTCATTATAGATGGTGTTGTAAAAATTATTATTATTGAAATAAATTGTAAAATTATTTGTTTCTGCATAATTTTTGACTTCTTTAAAAAAAAGAGTCCGAATTTGAGCAGGAAATACTTTCTATAATTATTTATGAATAGAACCGGAGTACTTGGACGCTACCGGCACTACACCGTCGGTTTACCGCCGATTTTTAGGACTACCGTGGTATACCGACGGTATTTATAAGAAATGTGCGACACGGGAACGAAGATGATCCTGAAAATATGTTCTTGCGCTCATCACTCAGGATGAAATTGGAGAAAAAGCGTTTCTTATGCTCGAATTGACTCCAATTATGATTAGAATATTTTACTAACAGTACAAAATTACGGTTCGACGGGATCCGAATGGAAAAAGTTTTTACCGGGTTCAGGTCACAAATTCTAGGACCCAACAGGCTCTACTCACCATTTGCAGGCACTGACCAATTTGTGTGTAGAGATTCATATCAATGAACTCGCAAACATAGCATCATAATCAATTTAAAAAGCTATGTTTACACACTGAGAGTCTTGATGAGTTTTCAGTTAATTCAGGCATATGGTCAAAATATTATTAAGATAAAAAATTAATTGTTTATTTCAACATAATCCGACTATTTTATGAATATCTGAAAATCTATCAATAAGTTGCTCAACATTTATATCAATGTCATGCTTGACACCTAATAACTACAAATCACTGTAAGTTGAAGGAAAACGTTTTCTCTATCATATCGCTACGAGCAAAATGGTGTAAAGTGTTTTTCTGCAATGTTTGATGTGCATAACAAGGAAGATCGATGATTTCAAAGCGTTTTTTTTTTGAAAAAGATTGATCGCTGTAACATCGCGATCCTATCAAAATACCTTCCTTAGAGGTATGTTAGAAAGAGTACAGTCGAAAACACGGAAAACTTGCATTAGAATTGGGTGTTGTATCTGATTTTCTAGAAGAAATGAAATAATTAATTCTCTAAAAATGCGCATTGCAAAGTACGCTATTTTGGAGCCTTGCAATGCTGACCGGATATAATTCCATACTTAATCGTTCGAACAACTCTATTCAAGGGGTGTGGGTGTGGGTCTGAGTGTTTCTTCTCTCTTCAACCATAAAGCTGCACCCACACCCATCTAGCCTTGAGGAAGCCTCTATACCTCTACCGATACAACCTTGTAGTTCCATAGCTACATTTTGTAGCTAATAAATGTTTTTTAAAAGAATTTGATTTTGCCACAAATTTTAATTCCACATCATATGTAAAATTTTCAGACATGGACCGGTCGGCTCTTTCGCACACCCATACCCACACTGTTTAATATTATTGTTTTCATTTTCCATTTTTTTCGAACATTCTTTATTATAGAGAGATGTGGTAGAAAGAAAAATTGACACTCACAACCACATTGTGGAAATCGTATTTTCTAGACAAGTTCAACATTCGGTAAAAATCAAGCAAATGCTTAAATTTCATATATTTTTGTGTCTTTTCACAAGACTTGAGCACTTTACTTATTACACCGAGACATTATAAACAGTGTCTCCGTTTTCATTCATTGTCGTCATGGCAACTACCTGTGAACAACGACAAATTTGATCATTTCATCATAATGCATAACTGTGCTACTAAGTGTATATAGATTGATCGTATTTAGTAGGTATTTTTTTTAAAGTTAATTCAATCATTAATTTCATTATTTATACAAAATATAATTCAACTGTCAAAAAAATCTTGATAGAGGCATCTATCTATTATCTATCAAAATGGCAATTGACTAGTGGCTATCTCTCTGTCTCTATATCTGATATATTCGTTCATTCATTATTCTTCTTTTTGTGTCTTAACTTCCGGTCAATCGATCAATAGGATTGATGCCGATGAGATGACAACGAAAGTTCAATGGAAACGGCTCGATGGAACCATCGGTCAAAATCCCAAACCACGCCATGGTCATCGAGCAGTAGCTGTCAAAGATCTAATTATTATATTTGGTGGTGGTAATGAAGGCATTGTTGAAGATCTCAATGTTTATAATTGTGGTGAGTTTGTTTTAAACGCATAAAATTGCATATTTCTTTATTTTGAATTAATTTTCTTTGTCATATTCAAGCTACAAACCAATGGTTTCAACCATTAATGAAAGGTGATATACCAACAGGTTGTGCTGCCTTTGGTTTTGCAACTGATGGTACACGAATCCTTGTATTTGGTGGTATGGTTGAATATGGAAAATATTCAGGTGATCTATGGGAATTAAATCCCATTAAATGGGAATGGAAAAAACTGAAACCAAGAGCACCTCGAACAGCTCCTTTACCATGTGCTCGACTTGGTAAATTTCTTACGTGAAGCCTGTTTTTGTTATTATTTTATATTTATTAAATATTCTAGGACATACATTAACATATGCAGATGGAAAATATTATCTTTTCGGTGGACTAGCTAATGATAGTAAAGATCCAAAACAAAATGTTCCTCGGTAAGATATGAATAAAAAATATCAAATAAGAGTTTGCTTAAATATTAGTTTTAGATATTTAAATGATCTCTATGCGCTTGAATATAAAGGTAATAATTGTGTTTGGGAACAACCTATGATTCGTGGTACACCACCAACTGAACGTGAATCCCATTCATGTGTCTTTTATCGTGGTCAAATTGAAAATCGACCAAAATTAATTATCTATGGTGGTATGAATGGTCATCGTTTAGGTGATCTATGGAGTTTTCATCTTGGTAAATCGAATGTTTTTTTCATTCTGCTTTTTTAAATATATATATTTTTCCTTAAATGAAAATAGATTTTTCCCAATGGACACAATTGACACCATCCGGTTTGGGTCCACAGCCACGTAGTCTTCATTCAGCTGTTGTCATGGGAAATCGGTAAATTAACTTTTATTGAACTGTTTATTTAATACTCTTTTGATATTTAAGAATGTTCATTTTTGGTGGTTGGGTTCCATTAATTATGTCGGATAAAAATGATCAATATCCAAATGAAAAAGAATGGAAATGCACTAATACACTAGCAGCCTTTAATTTAGGTAAAAGAACATTCTTCAGAAAATTTTTTAGTATTTTTTATTTTTCAATTAGAAACGAATGGTTGGGAACTTCTCGGACAAGAATGTCTAGATGATAATGTACCACGAGCGCGTGCTGGTCATTGCGCTGTTACGGTGAATACAAGAATGTATATTTGGAGTGGACGTGATGGATATCGAAAAGCTTGGAATAATCAAGTAAATAAAATTAACTTGTTCTTCATTCTATGTTTAAATTTCGCATTTCTTTCTGTTACTTTTCATAGGTTTGTTGTAAAGATTTATGGTGTTTAGAAACGGCGTGTCCTGGTGAACCAGAAAAAGTGCAATTACTTAAAGCAGGCATTGGAAATTTGGAAGTATCATGGAATCCTGTTCCAACTGGTATGTTCATTATTGTTTAATTATTTATTTGACAAGTTAAAAATCTTTTTTTTATGCTAAATAGCTGATTCTTATATCCTACAAATACAACGTTTTGAAGCACCCGTCGAACAACCTCCACCATCATCTTCTATTCTTCCAGTTACATCTCACCCACCAACAATACATCCTCCATCGTTACCATTACAATCAATATCGGCTTCTCTTTTTGCTTCGAAGAGTCCACAAGCTGGTAAATGAAATTCTTTTTATTAATCTTTTAAATATAAAAATATATAATTTAGTTCTCGCATCATTAATTCCAACATTTGCAAATGGTAAATTTAGTTCAATCAATAAATTAAATTTGAACGTTTCATTTTTAGAACAACAATCAACAAGTGTATCTGTTTCAGCCATTCCAGATACAGGTAAATTGAGTTTCACATTCAATATTTGCGTAAAACTCGAGTGATGTTTCTTGAAGAAAAAGTAGTGCGAGTGTAAGCTGAAGAACAAACATTTCTTGACTTCTTTTTGACTTAACAGACCACGAATGATAATGTTTATTGGATGCACTTAAATTGCACCTATGAATAATAAGCGTTTAGATGTTTAAAACCCTTTACGGCCGGCTATCAGAAGATAGGAAGAAAAAAATTCTTCTTCTATATATTCTTTGTCTCTTAGGTGTGGAGGTTACAGAATTCTATCTTGGAGTTTAAAGAACTGATATTAAGCCGAATGCCAACATGTTGCCTTTTGGCAACATCCGGCCGTAAGGGTACAAAAAGTTGGAAAANAAAAGTCAATTATTTTTCCTCGGTATAAGACCAATAATTTGCTGTTAGTTTCAGTTCATACTGTGAAGCAAAAGCATACTTTGTTCATCTGCCGATCTCTTACAGCTGTAACGTGAGATATTTTCCCATAATACTCAAAAACCTTCCGAAATAGTGCAAATTTCGCCAATTTTCCTAGAGAAACTCACAAATTTTGCAAGATTCTAACAAGATTTACAGCACATCAAAGTATTCATATTCAGACTATCATAAAACATTACCAATCTTGTTAAAATCTTATTAAATTTGTGAGCCTCCCTAGGGAAAATAGATGAAATATACACTATTTTCGAAAGTTTTTGAGTATTATGGGAAAATATCTCACGTTACAGCTGTAAGAGATCGGCAGATGAACAAAGTATGCTTTTGCTTCACAGTCAGAACTGAAACTAACAGCAAATTATTGGTCTTATACCGAGGAAAAATAATTGACTTTTTGCAACTTGTTGTACCCTTACGGCCGGATGTTGCCGAAAGGCAACATTCTTGTACTGTGTTCTTCGAATAAACTGAATGATTCATCTTATTGGCATAATAGAGAATGGATCTGGAGAGGAAAATTAACCACTAGTTACTTCTCGCATCGAATGCTCGGACAAATGGAAAACAGATCATTTCGACTTGGAGGCTATTTTGGGTCTCGACGGGAGAATTCATCCTTTTCGTTAACAATAGCTTTCTCCTTTCTCGAAAAGGCATAGGTTTGCCCTAAAATACGTGTGATTAATTATCAAATAGCTTAAGGAACTATATCTCATCACTTTAAGATAAATCCTTAGATGATATTGGCAAAATGTTGCCAAAAGGCAACATCCGGCCGTAAAGGGTTAAAGCGACGTAAAAACCCGTGAGCAGTAATAATGATTATACTTAGACTATTTCGTAAATACGCTTCTCAATAGTCTAGTCTTTTGTTCGTATTCAAGATATCGAAGGTACAAGGTAATAACAGACTGATGTATCGTAGTCTTTGCATGATTAAGTTATAATTTCAACAACTAGTCTAAATCGTTATATCTGTGATTAATGAAACATAAAAGGATCGATCATACACAACATGAGCAAATTTATCAAGACAAAACTTGATAAAAAAATCTCATATTATCAGTTAGATCAAGCAAATTACATTTTTCAAAAGTATCCTCCTCTCATGGGAAGGAATAAAATATGACGTACAACTTTCGATCGTTTTTCGTATGCTCCATGATAAATTGTCGGTCATATTGACACAGGGCATATTTAGTTTTTCTAGTTTAGTGAAGTAAAGAGAACTCCATAAAAAACTGATTAACCATGAGAATGAAGTTAATATTGTAACTCACTAAGTGAAAATACTTTTGATAGTTTCAAATTCTATTGTTGCTAATATTTTAGACGGCGTTGTCGATCCATGTCTTTCATCTTCAACAACAACACTAAATAAATCTGCATCAGATTTACTTTCGTTCGCTCATTTATCTTCTTCACAAACACCGTATTCATCGTCAATCAGTACAGTTAATGCCCAATCATTACCAACTGTCTCTATATCACCTTCGAACAGTATAAATAATACAGCATTATTTCAAAAAACTATGCCTACAACTATTTCTTCGTCTTTACAACAAAATCACCAATCAATATTTAATTCAACACAAAGTAAATATACATAAATAAAATTATAGAAACTCAACAATAAATATTTTCTAATTTTTTTAGCCGTTCGACCAGCAACTACATCGAATATTCAATTTCTTAATACGAATTCTAGCAGTGGCTCAAATACTGTTCGTCCAATAATCTTTCATCAAAAATCTTCAAATAATTCTACACAACCACAACTTCTTACTGTTATGCCTGCTGGTGTGCGTGTTCAACAATTAACACCTGTTGTACGCGGTGCATCAAATCAACCAACAACAATTGTTCGTTTAATGTCACCAGCAACTAATACAGTGCGACCAGGTTCTACTGGTCAACAACAAATTATACAATTAAATACTAATAAGCAACAACAACCATTAGTTATTAAAGCAATAACGACACAAACCTCAAATCGACAACACCAACCAATATTATTAACAGGTAATATGCAACAAAAAACAATGACAACACAATCTCAACAACAAGTATTAGTATTTAATCAAAACGCATTTTCGACGGCAGGTGGACAACAACCAAAATTTACATTACAGATGAAAAATTTTGATCACATCAATGCAACACCAATTAATAAAACACCGACACCACCACCACCATCATCATCAACAACCCCAAATATTGATAACGAGCAACCAGAACCAGCAATGGATACTGTACTTCCTCAGTTGGATGGTTGCATTGATAATGAAGATTTTCCTGATCGTACAACACTATTGATTCCACAATTAGATGGAACAATTGATGATCAAGTAAATATTTTCTATCTAAAAAAAAAGATCAAAAATTCAATAGTATATCTTTTTCTTTTTGATCGCTTTAGTCATTGCAAAATGGTACATCTGGTAAGTACAACAACAAAAACCCAGACATCGAACATATATATTTATATTTTCTCTATCTTAGATATGCGAAATTCTTCTAGTCCAGCACAACTACAATCAACAACAGATTTCGGACATATCATCAATACTGCATTACAACAACCATTAAGTAAAAAAGAAACTAATAATCATCGAAAGGGAAACATTTTCTATTTTTATCCGTTTATTTTCTTTTAAAGATAATCATGAAAATGCTCAACCAATAATAAATGGTAACTCAAAGATTGAGCTACAACAACCAATTGTTTCAAATGATATGAAACCATCTGAAAACGATGATAACGATGGTTGGCATTTAGTTGGAACATTCAAAACAACGACGGCTGATATTAAACATTATTATGTTGTTCCATCAAAAATCAATATTGATAATTATGTATGTGTTAGTACAAAATTTTTAATTAGATAAGACGAATTTAGAATATTTTTTTTCAAATAGTTCAAAGTCATGTAACAATTAGAGAATGACAGTAACTTAACAGTACACATAGGTGAAAATCTTAGTAAGGGAGGCGGAATTAAAATTGAGCAAAAAGAGTCAAAGAAATTACGCTCTTCCCATGCAACGACACAATTAGATATTTGTAAGTAGAGGTGTAAGCCGTACGGCTGAGCCGCCGCCGCCGATTTTTCTAGAAATGAAGCCGCCGCCGCTGCAAAATCATACCAAGTTTTGAAAATTTTGCAGCCGCCGCCGTAAGAAAATGAGTTCAGCCGCCGCGCCGCCGTAATGAACGAAAATTTTTAATAATGCGAGTCGCCGCCGCCGTTGAGACATATACATCGAACAATTTCTCGACTTTTTCATTTTTAGGAGTTCCCCACAATCATTGGTATTGTTCTCTGATGAATAAAAAGGAGAATTTTTATGCTTCCAGTAAAAAACAACAAAAATGAAGAGTATTTTTTTTCTTGAAAAACGAATACTATTTCAAGTTTAGCCGCCGCATAAAAACTTCTAAATGTAAGCCGGCGCCGCCGCCGCGAAAAAAAATTTAAACAATTCTAGCCGCCGAAGAGCTTATTGATTAAACCCATCAGCCGCCGCCGATCTAAAATAATTGAAAACTTTTAGCCGCCGCCGCTGTTGAACCCTTCGGCTTACACCTCTATTTGTAAGAGCGAGGCTGAAATAGCAGAAAAAGAAATTGTTGAAACTAGAACAGAAACTACAAGCATAACATTGTCGTAATATGAGAACAAATATTGTAGTTGAATATATCGTATTTTCAAAAGAATTTATGCATCATATAAATTAGACCGTAACTTAAAAGAAAACAATCGTAGTCATAGAACTAAATAAATAAGAAAATTTTCTTAGATTTGATTCAAATACAATGTGAAATATTTTTCTCTGAACTGAAAACAAAAGCTGTTGGTACTACATATTTTTAGGTATAATATATTTACTTCTGATATTTTTTCTTATTAGCTCTGTCTCTCTTTTGCTTTTGAAAATCTTTTGAGCTATCCTAAACTACTTAACTATTACATTTAGTATATCTCATACTCTGATCGACAACTCTTTTTCAACTTCTCATGTTCATCAAAAAAATATTTTCCACTACAAAATATTTTATTGCAAATGTTCTTTTATCCTCTTAGGATCTTGATGCACTTCAAGTACATAATTTAGTTAAAAAGATTGATCTCGAACCTGGTGTTATCTATAAATTACGCATAGCAGCTGTCAATGCATGTGGTCGGGGCCCATGGAGTGAAGCAGCAGCATTTAAAACATGTTTACCTGGCTCACCACCAGCACCATCTAATATTAAAATTACAAAGGTATTATTTCTATATGAACTTATATTCATATTCGAACATTTATTTTTCAGACATCTGATGGTGGTGCTCATCTAACTTGGGATCCTCCATCGAATGCATCACCATTGATAACTGGTTATGCAGTTTATCTAGCAGTAAAAAATTCGGGCACCGATAACACAATAGCACGTCAACAACAGCAAGCATCACAAATGGCTTTTGTTCGTGTTTACGGTGGCGTTTTAGCTGAATGTTCAGTAAATGCAGCACAACTTCATCAAGCTCATCTTGATATAAGTACAAGTAGTAAACCTGCTATTATATTTCGTATAGCAGCACGTAATGAACGTGGTTATGGACCAGCAACACAAGTGCGATGGCTACAAGATCAACAACAAACACCATCAAATCATTCAACAACAAATAATTCACTAAAACGAACTGGTTCCAATGCAAATTCTTCATCATCAATACCAAAAAAACAAAGGGTAGTACCAACAGGAGGCTCGTCAAATGATGGTTAATTCATTTCATTTGTGTGTTCACTTGTAAATATTTTATTTGCCGCTTTTGTTTATTCTATTAAAAACCAAACAAGACTGCGTCCTATCTTAGATTTCTCAACTAACATACATATATATATCTTATTATTAAAAGATTTTTTTCCCATGTATGTTTTTGTGCTCGATGATGATTTATTAAACTATTAGTTGACCGAAGTATTTTTTTTTCTTCCTTTTTCTTCTTGTGAAAAATAGAATGGTGGCAAACAAAATTGTTGTTTTCTTGTGTATTTGTTTCTGATATGAACATCATTTTGTGTTGTACATATATAAATACATATAGTTTCATCATCCACATACATACATATATATATACACACACATACATTTTGTCATTGTTTCCTTTTTTTTGTTCATATAAAAAATAAAAAGGACAGCTGAGAAGTTAGCAATTATGTCATTATGTAAATCGAAATTAATTATAAATGAAGAACAATAGAGCGTAAGAGAACATGCAATATTCTTTATTGAGTTCATGTAAGGGGTGAATGAATTAAAATGCAAGAAAATATTTTCTAAGGTTTGACCTTTTCAATTTCGGATACAGTTCGTTGATTCATTTCTAGAAATATTTTTTGCCAAACTGAACTTTGAAAAATAATAAAAATTGAAATAAGCTACAAGGATCAAATGTTCATAGAATTAATATTTACCTGAAATAGTTTTAATTATCATTAGGTTAAGAATACAATAATATATCATTGTGTCAAAAAACTGTAATCACAATTCACGTGGGATTTTATTTTGAAACATAACGTAGAAACCGTTGCTAACAATGGAGATACTGTTTTATAACATCTATTTTGTGACCAAATTTCTTCATCTATCCAAAGCATTTAATCATATAATGACGCATCTATTAGAAAGATAGGTTGTTGATTTTTGTATGGTTCCGTATGTTGCGGTCTACGATCACTTACTGCTAAGGTTTATGCTATACTTCGACAGAGCCAATCGATCCTATCAACTTAAATACAAGTTCACATACAGAACCTTTTAGTCCTCAAACATTCGTTGGTACTTGCATAAATCAAGTATTATATTCGATACCAATACAAAACATAATTGTATCGATTAATAGTATACTTCATACTTCAATCAAATTTTATCAAGGGGGAACAAGCGGACTTCGGTACTTCCGAAGTACAAAAGTACGGAGAAGTACAGAAGTCCGCTTGTTCCCCCTTGAATTTTATTCAATACACATCCTTATTGTTCTGTTGTCTTTTCGGATAACTTGACTTGTGTTTATTCAAAGATGAAGATTTATTTGATAAATATTGATGCTACTGAGATGTTTTTGTGTTGTATTTTATTTTTACAGATTTTTGTGAAATTTTTAATTTTAGTTTTTCTGGAAAAAAAACGTTCAAATATGTCGAGAACAATAGATAATATGAACGAGTTCTTCTGTTCAACCATGATAAAATAAGTTTTGTCTCCAATTTTCAATTGGCATGGCCTTTTATTTTAATCGATTCAATAAACTTTCAGCTTGTTGAATGTTTTCAGCTAGTGCCGAAGCATGAGTAGACATCTTAGCATGATCAATTGCTTCACGTAAACCTTGTGTTTCTTGTAACAGCATTGCTTGTGTTAATTCTACGAAAAATTATCGGATAGTCAAAAGGATAATCTATGTTTTTCTATTTACCTTTTCTGTATACATCAATATTAATTGACTTTATTCCTTCATAAACAACATATTGTTTTCCTTCCAAATTATATTGATGTACATCTTTAGGATGATCAGTATAGAATTCATTTAAAATACGTTCATCAATAGGTGATGTTGCACGTTCAACTCTGTCATATATTTTAGTTGGAATAATTGAATTTCTTGCGCTATTAGCTGTTATTGGACGAGGAACCAGCGTTTGTCTTGTAGGGACTGTGTTTGGATCATTTGGACTTGTTTTATTAGATGCTGCAGCATGTACATGATCTTGACCTGCGATTCATAAAAAATACATAATTCTGTTTCGTATTGACTGTATCGAAGAAAAAAAAATTATATATGAAATCATTTTACTCGTTGAAATTATTCGACCTAGAAATAGGAGAGCTGAAGTCAGTTTGTTTAAGTTTAGTATTGAAACTTAAATTAGAACAAAGTATCATGTTTATTGTCTAACCTGAGTACCCGTGTATGAGGCTATATGTGTATATATGATTGATTTTTTTTTCGATAGTATTTTTCATTCATAGACAATAGTGAAAAATGTTTTCAAGTTTGATACTGGTGAACATTGTGTAAAATATGAATCCGTTTTTTAGTGAAATCAAAATAGAGAAATTTCCTGTCATCTTCAATCAGAATTTTATCTAAATTATCTTACTTTCTAATTTTTATTGCGATAATAGAGTATAATTAAAAACAACTATATAGTACTAACAAATCTAAGGTGTCTCGACATAAGAACTATATTCCGTTTTTATAATAGCTAGCAATTTTTCTCGAATGAAATTAATCTACTATTATTCTTATTATTGATAGTGACGTAAATCTTGGATCTCAAATTACTTCTCGTAAATCGAATTTCATTTTACCTATCAAAAATAAAATTCCATGAACGAATAAGACAGTTATAGCAGCAATTAATGCAGATAAAAGGGATGCAATAATATCTAAAGTAAGAATAAAGCAATGCTCAATCAAATTATATATAGTATATATATCTTTATTACCTTTATCAAGATTAGTTGATGGCAATGTAATATATGCTGAACAATGTGCAGTACAGAGAATAAGACCAAGCATGAGAAAGCATTCAATAATGAGTGCTAAAATTGCTAGAATCATAGATGCCATCCATTTTTGTACTATGCAAAGTAACTATGTAGCTTGTTTTCTTTTGTTCATTTGAAAAGAATTTTTCACTTACCTCGAGTACGGTTTGACACAAGAATTAAAATATCAATAAGAAAAAGTGCACTTGCGGCACTACCAAGCGTCACGATAATTAATGGTATTTCTATAATGTCCTGATCTAAAGTATAAAAGAGTAAGAAAATTTTGCGATGAGAATATGAATTTCTTGTTCATACATTGTACACCCCATAAAATAGAAAATGCAATAATCATCATAAATGATAATATAACAATAGATATTGTTAACATAACTGTACGCTTATTGATATTAAAATGATTACTTAAATAAAGAATAAAACAGAAAAGTGTGAACCAATTGAGAACTAAAATAGAATATGTCCACCAATTTGCATAAGCGCCTCCATATAAATTGGCACATGCATTAATACTTGATAGAGAAGATTCCGAAATACTTTTCGTTTGTTTTGCTATGTTATTCTTTGCTGAAAGGAAAAAAGTTTAGAAATGAACAAGTTACAACTGAATAAAAGCTTATTGTTGAACGAAACGTAAAATGTTGAAAACGAAAATGAAACTCAAGCGTTAACATTGAAGCCAGGCTCTGTTGCCATTCAGTAGGGAACACAATCAAAAAACAAAAAGGCTTGTTCTGCTCATTTCAACATCGAATAGAAAACTTACCTATGACACATGTAGCTGGTAACGGAGTACTGCATAAATAATTATTGGCACATTTTAAAGTACTATCATATGCTGCACAATAAGCACCTATTGCGACATCATATGTACTATTGGGACACCATGTAATGACCGAATCGCTAACAATAGATCCATCGAGCCAATGCCAGTGAGAATCACGAACTATAAATTCGAAAATTGGCACATAGAATAAATATCAAATTTCACAGCTTTTTCTTTCTCAAAAGCAATTCTTCTTCATTAAACAATAGTTTTCATTTGAATATCTAAATTAATGTTAATTTTCTTCTAATAACAAGCATATTTAGTCTATGTTTATGAAGTTTTTTTTAAATATCCCATTGAAAATAAAAACGATCTACAATAATGTTATATTAGAAAATTAAGGTCCCCCCCCCACCTCAAAAGCCGATTTTCGCCAAAGAAAGTCCAAATCGGCTGAAATTTTCAGGATACGTTAGGACTGGAGCGAGTAGCCTACAATAAAAATTTCAGTCCGAAATATGCAAGTTTAAGGAAGTTATAAAGTGAACACTGGTTAAAAATGACCCATTTTCCATCCTAATTAGTTATTCTGCCTTCAACTATGTTTTTTCGAAAAATTTGTTTTTCATTCGATAGAGCATGCAAAGACGCAGGGCATGACGTTCTCCGATTTTTGAAAAAAGATTTTTTTATGCCCCAAAAAGGTCGCCTATAAAATTTGCATGCAGTTTTTTGACCTTTTTTGAAGCATTTTTACTTGTGCAAAATTTTTCGGCTTATAAATGAACTTTTTTCAAAAATCGGAGAACGTCATGCCCTGCGTCTTCGCATGCTCTATCGAATGAAAAAAAAAAATTTTCGAAAAAACATAGTTGAAGGCAAAATAACTAGGATGAAAAATGGGTCATGTTTAATCAGTGTTCACTTTAATGACTTCCTTAAACTTGCATAATTCGGGCTGAAATTTTTATCGTAGTCTACTCGCTCCAGTCCTAACGTAGCCTGAAAATTTCAGCCGATTTGAACTTTCTTTGGCGAAAATCGACTTTTGAGGGGCGAGGGCTTAAAAGGAAACGTATTGAAAAATGTTTTTAATTTCAAGTAGAAGATTTCCTTATTAACAAAAATGCTGCTTTATCTCTACGTAAGAGAACGTCTTCTTATATTAACTGATCTTCTTCTTCTTCTGTTTAACTCAGAGGAATGAAAAATTGCTTCAAGTAATAAAAAACAAGTGTCACCGGAAGTGTTACTTTTTCTTCTGACTACATATTTAATTTAATATACCTCATTACGTATTTTCTTTTATTTTCAGCCAAAATATCTTTGAAAAAGAAAGAAATAGTATAAAAAAAAACTCATCTATGTCAAAATTATTCTGTTGACTTACATGAGGCAAAATTATTTGCGCCTATCCAAAAAGGATCGTTTCCGCCAATATTGATCTTTTCTAAGTTACTAAAATCTTGCATCGTAAATATTTGAATCAAAAGTCCATCAGTATTTTCATTTAAGCACTGATTATAACCATCGGACCACGATGAATAGTTTCTTGTATAATAATAACAGAAATCTGTAATATTATCATTAATAAATGGTGCTGGACATTGGCTTGTTACTTTTAAAAAAAGCATGCATTTTATGTATTAAAAAAGAAATTTACGTGTTTTGTTTTATTACTTTGTTGCATATATCCAACAGTTAGCAGAAACAGTATAAAATTAAACTGTAATGATGACATACTTAACATAAACGCAAATTTAAGCGCACACGTTTTAGACTCGTCTGTTGCCGTCGCTGGCTGTTGTCATCGTTTTGTGTGATATGGTTTGCTTGATGGTATCTACAACATGGAAAGATTTTTCAGTCTACCACTTTTACTATTTTCTCTTCTGTCCCTCTCTCTCTCTCTCTCTCTCAGTCTCGCTGTATGAGTATGATAGTTGCTAATAGAAAAAAACTCATTACTTTCTACAGATGTTCTTTTTCTCATTTGTTCTCTCATTTTTACTGAATGCTCACGCCTTATTATTATTTTTTCTTTCTTTAACGATTCGTTGTCTATTTAGTTGCGTGTATACCAAATGTCTCATAAAGTTACCAATATAGTTTTACTGTTAAAATTTATCTCTATGGAGACATAGAAAAACGTTTTGTTTTTAATTTCAAAAGTTGTACCACCTGATTCTATGGAACACATGAATAACAAAATATAGTTTTTTGACTATTGTTATGAGGTGTTAAAAATTGCAAAAATAAAGAAATACATGGAGCAGATTGCTTGATTCGGAATATTATTTATCTTCAAATATAAAAGATAAAAACAGAAAATATTGAATTCTTATTAGAAAGATTTATTGTTTAACTCTCGAGAGTAATCAATGAAAAAAAAAAGTCTCGTTGATTTATGCTTGCTGCTTCATTGAGAATTAAATGGAAATAATGATGGAGTTGTTGTAATTTTTTCTCATTAGAATTCACGTCGGAATCTAAACGACTAATCATCGTTTAAATATTTCAAACTTTCACATGTAATTTTCACACATCAACAGAAGTATTATGAAAATATGTTTGTTCAGTGAGGTTTGATTCTACCTGTTTCTAGTAATCAAATCGTTTATTATATAGATCTTTTTAATTTATCTTTTTCCAATCAGTGAAAACATATCAATAGAATCAACTTGACTCTAACTTTTCTGTTTAAAGATTGAATTGAATAACTTTTTGGTAGAGACTTTTTTTCTAAACTTTTCTCAAGATCTAACAGAATAAGCGACGAGACCTTTTTTCATAGAATTGTCTCTCATTGTAAACTATTTCAAGACACATCGTATGAAAGAAAAAAACAAATTTGATCATATTCCATGCAAAAACTATAACAGTAACATAATACATGATATGCAAAAAACAAAAATGATTTTCAATATCTTCAAAAAAAGTATTAAAAAAATTTTATGAATTATTAAATAGGTCTGTAATGTATCAAATACGCATAATTTGAAAGAAAAGAATTTCATTAATGCAATGCCGTCATCATTACAATCACGTTGTCTTGGATGGAATAACAGAAATAAAATACATGAATAAAAGATATCTGTGACATGAAGGATGCTTTATACAAATAAAAATAAAAATGAAAAGTATTAGCATCAAGTTTCTTTTAAGAGAACCTAATAATGGATTATGTTTTATTTATAACTATAAATAATTGCTTATTGAACATAATATAATAACTTATGAAATATTGACGTGAAAAAAATAGAGCTAATCTATCGTCTCACATCATACAATCTATCGGCTACGGTTATGACGTCGAACGAAACACTCAATATGTCAAATTTCTAGTTTTTTTCCTTACATGCTCAATCAATCAGTCTACTATTGATAATCAATTAGTAACAGAAAGAAGAATAAAAATTTAAGTATAGGTTTTTCTTTTGAATATTTTAGTTTCATTTCTACCTGCGAAAAAGAAACCATAAGAATTTATTCTACATATTTTAAATGGTTGAAAAAAAATGACATGTAAACTTCTATTTGATCTGTAAATATTTCTAAACGATTGCACATATATCACTGAATGGAATTTTCTATTTCATATAAGATAAGAAGACGGCTTTACATATTTCTACAAGATTTCTGAATCTGTTTCTATTGGAAACATTCGTTAAACATAATCAATATGAATAGGATTTATAAATCAAGATATGAATGACAAATTCAAAAAAAAAAACAACAGATGGAAGTTTATGAAATAAAAAAAGCTGATGATAATCGAAACGTGTATTTATCATTGTGGGTAGTAGCGTAACATATGCATATTTTCTATTTTATTGTATTTTCCAATTGATAACAAAAAGATAATTTTGAGTGTAGGATAGTACAGTGAAATGTCTCTATTAATAGTTACACCATTTCAAATAAACAAAATTGTTCATGTTAAGAACATTCTTATTATTGGGATATTATCAGTTACAATCACTTTCAATAAATTCGATTTCATTAATTAGATGTAAACAATTCACGTTTGACAAGATTTCATGTCGCCTGCCATTAGGACAAAACTGAAATTTTACTATCCCTGGTACTTTTCTTTATTTTCTGTTAAGCATTCAAGATAAATGCATCATCATCATCGTAAACCTATCTAATGATTGTTACTCATAATACCCATGGCATTATGTTCCATTGATTTTTCGTGTTAGTAATAAAGCATATGTTGCTAATATTTAAAAGATTTATTTCTGATATCGGTAGAACTCGAGAATAACTTAACGAATTGTTGTGAAGCACTCGTTGAGTCTTCACTCGAAATGAAATTAGACATTCCTATATTACTGGGAAAGAAATGACTCAATTTTCAGCTTCGAACAAATATTTAATCTTTCACACGATTTCTTTCTAGTTTCACAATCAATTTTTGAAGAAATTCACTTGAATCTATTGTAGAGTATCCAATAAAATAATGTGCTAACACATGCACAGATTCTTCTATAATTTATTGTCTCATTTATAACAAAATAAAATTGTTCAATCATGATTTTGACTCTACTAATGAGACGGACAAAGAAAACATAGACGATATGATGGTTTAGTTCATTCTTTAATAATGTTCGATAAACATTGACTTTTTTGCGTATGAATATTTATTTGTCTTACGAAAATCTCTCATCCGAAAATTCTATTTGACATGATGATGAATCGTATTCGCGATAACGAATGCGAAGAGAAGAACATGCAAGAATGATAAGTGGAATCATCATTTTGTTTATTTATTTCAAGTGTGAAAAAGAAGAAAAAAATTATGTTAACCAATAAAAAACAAGAGAGTGACGAGAAAAAATATGTATATAGGCATTGTACATGGCTTGTCTCGGATAAAAAATTGATTTTAAGTTCAAAGATAATTTTTGATGTGAATCGATTAGTCTTCCTTTTTTTTGCGTTAATCTCGTATACTCAATTGATATAAATATCAAACATTTTCTCGATTACTCAGTTTCATTACTATGCATACAATGAATATGGAACGTGCAACATATAAAATTGAAATTCCATTTACTGATCATGCTCATTGTATAGGACGACATGGAAATCAAATACAAAGTATTATGCTGGCAACAGATACACATATCCATTTTCCTGATGGCAATCGTGAACCAAATGGAACAAAATCCAATCAAGTATGTTAATTTGAAAAATAAAGAGAATTCAATTAGAAAATTTTCTTGTATTATTCTTAATAGGTATCAATAACAGGTACAACAACATCAATAGAACAAGCTCGAAAACGTATTCGAGACATTTTACCGATGTCCTTAAAGTTTCTTATACCACCCAGAGAATTGATTCATATTATTAATGATGATTATCCGTTATTTAAATATGTTCGAATGCGTTATGGTGTTATGGTATTATCACGTCCCTATGTCAAAACTGGTGATGTTTATTGCATTGTTCGTGGACTGTATGTTATCAAGAAGAGAAAAAAAGCAGTTTTTGTTTGAAAATTATTTTCTTGTTATTTTTAATTTTTTTAAAGTATTAATCAACCAGAGTTAGCCGAAGCAACTGAATATTTAATTCAAACATTTTATGGTTTTGAATCGTCATTAGTTAAAGTAACATGTCAAACAGAAGTTAGTGAGCAATATCATGGTTATTTACAAACACGTCAACAATCAAAAGATATGTGTATTGCAGCTATCGAGCAATATACACATGCAACAATTCAATTTCCAACAACAAATACGAATGGATATGGACGCCGAACATCAGTTATAATCACTGGAACTTCAACTCAAGTTTGTCAAGCAAGAAAACTATTTGATGTAAAAATTTCTTATTGTTTAAATACGATTCAAATTTGATTTTATTTGATTTCTCATTTAGTTATGTCTACCAATTATTTTAGTCTTTGAAATATCAACTGATAAAGAACCAACACGTGGTATGAAGCTAACTCGGTCATTCACTGGAGAACAAGAACTTCTACAGTGACATATTCTAATGATAGCAAAGAGTTTTTTTTCTGAACGTTTTAGATCGTTTCATTTATTCCTGTCTTGAAATTGGAAATTTAATAGACAAACTATACTTATGATATTAACTCGAAATATAGTATAAAACTGTAGAGTATTCTCGTCTATGAGTTAAAAGTTCAAATTTTGTTCAGTCTATTTATCCTGCGTCAGAGTTTCGATAATGTACACAGTTTCAATTCAAAAATCAGTCAATTACCAAAAGGAATTTTTGCATGCTTTTCTTTAGCTTTTTTTCAATTGAATACAGAAACTTTTTTTTTGACACTTTTAGCTGATATTGCTCATATGAAAGATAAATTTAATGTATCTACGATCATTCGAACTCGTAAAGATAAAATTGGAAAAGTAAATATTTATTAAATTTTCTTTCTATTATGTTTGTTATCTTTGACTTATAGTTAATAAGTGTTCAAACGCAAGAATATAACAGTGAACAATTATTTCATGCTCGTTCAATTATTCTTGGTTTATCAGATATAAATAATAATAGTTTATTCGATCTGAGTAATGATTTTTCGTTTTAGATAGAACAAAAATATTGTATTATTTTCTTTGTTTTAGACTTATCATCGACATTTTTATCGGATCATTCTCGTGAGTATTACACATGAAAATTCCTTGATAGATATACTTCGGCGAATGTATTCTCAGATAAAACGTTTCCGACATAATTATCATGGAAAATGAATTTTGCACTTGTATTCCGTTTTAGTCGAACACGACACGGTAGCTTCTTTTTGTCATAGTATACATGGAAAATCTCTTATAAAAAGTTTCATCATTTCTTACGAATTGGAAGAGTAGAACATGAAGTACATATATTTATTTTTAAATTCTTAAAAATTTGCTTATCTCAGTAATAAAAACATTTTTACTTGTAGCGTAATCGCAAGGATAGTATTAAGAGACAAGACGAAATCCTTCTAGGNGTTCATCTGAAGTCACTAGTGATCTATTTTATTTCTTATCTACATGTAAATCTAAGATTCTTACTTTAGTATTATAAGTAATTACTAGAAGTATCTGAGGATAAAAAGTTTTCTTTGAAATAACACTTCTAAGCAAAACATTATTTTCCTTATGCAATTCTAGTAATCCTGCATTCAGTATTGAGTCACTCTGATCCAATCATAGAGAGTATCTATTTGAATGAATAAACTATTGAATCGATATGATATCTAAAAATTGCTCGAGTTTGCAGCATTGGCTAAATTTAATCAGTTGTAACAACAGTTTTTTTCTCAAACATGAAAAATACTTGTTACTTTTAATTTACTTACGTAGATGAAACAGTCTGGAGTTTGTTAAGTTGCTGTTTACTACTATGTTAAGTTAACATTTTGAAAGTAACTTTATTGTAAGTTAATTTGATCACAATCATAGTCGTCGAATAGGGAATAATCCAAATATCGAGATATTATTCATCATTGGTAATCAATCATAATATTAATACTTTTTAGTGCCGGCTTCATCTCTGAACTCTTCTTCCATTATGACAATATCAACTAGTCATCTTCCAGATAGTATTTTAATTCCAATCGGACCTTACTACGAACCATTAACACAACAGATTGATACATCATTTGTACCATTGTAAGGAATAGAATATTTTATTTTACGGATTATTTATTTATTTATGGATGTTTTTTATTGAAGAAATAAAACAAATACAACAAAAAAACCATCACCCATTGGTCATGAACGTTCAACATTACGAAGTAAAATTGCTTGTAGATGATAGATTTTTTTCTAATACTCTATTTACTTCTTTAATTTAGATTTCGATCAAGATACGATCATTTGGCCGACAAACGATCATCAATTTTCATCTGTAGGTTTACTAAATTTTTATTAGTCAAAAATTTATTTTTATTGAAATAATTTTTAGTCTTCAATGTTCGATACTTCGAAACACCAAATCAAAGCACTGAATAGTAAGTTTATTGAAAGTGCAGGTTAGCAGTTTAGAAATGTATTAGTTTCACTTCTTTCACAACTATTAACAGCAAAACAATAGGAAAGTCTTTTAGATATCTCGCCCAATCATTGACGTTCTCTTTAAATGACTCTATTTTTATTTTAGAATTTGTTTCTTTATGTGATGAATGTTTTTCTATTAGAGTTCAGAAAACTACTTTTTGAGACGGTTTTAATAAGACATTACTTAAGCTAATAAAATATAATATCTGATCTATTCTATAGTTGTTTTCATGACGAAAGGAAAAACCTTACAAATAATTCGTTTCTAAACTTTTGCCTTCATTTGATATTCTTAATTCATATATTTCTATACGAAAAACTTTAGATGCAGTGGTTACTCCATTATCTCAAAATAATCGTTCGACTAAATTATTTACATTACTTCATTCAATCAATTTAGAAAAGCATTGGTCAACATTTGAACATAATGAAGTCAGTTAAGTTTTTATTTAAAAAAATTTACGAGAGAAAAATAGATTTATTCTATGATCTGTTTATTTTGCTAAAAACAAAAATATATTTCGATATTATATTTTATGAATAGGTCTATTGAAACTTGTGAAGTTCATCATCGTCTACAAGGAATACATACAGGTAGAATCAAACATAAATACGAAACAAAACAATGAAAATTCTACTATAATCCATAAAACTGATATTTTTCTTTCTTCTTTAGACTGGATCTCATTCCAATGTCTCTTGACATCAACGACTATAATAACTTCATTACGTATTCAATCTATTCCGACTTATATACTTCATCATTCTATTTTATCAACGATCTGAACAATAACTTAGTTTATTTACCATCGGTTTTGTTTATTTAATCATGTTGTTTCTTCTTTATTTTATTGCTTAGGGATGTAAATTTTCTCACTTATGTCTTTCGATTAATCAAGAATATAACTAGAAGATTAAAATAAAATAATTTCTAAATCAGTCTGTTGCTATTTCAAATTACGTCTATTTGATGTTATGTCGTGAAAAACAAATATTTACTTAGTGCTAGTATACAATGATAACTATTCGTACAGAATTATTTTAATAATATGTCAACTAAAAATAAGAAATAAGATAGTACGATAAGTACCTAAATAGAACTAAATTCACGTTTTTATCACAAGACATGGCTGAAAAGATTTTTTTTGTCAACACTATCAACAAAAACAAGTTAACGATGAGTACAAAATTATTTCATAGCCTTCTATTTGATTATATAAATTGAAAAAAAAACACTAATTTGATGATTGACTGCGATTTCAACTTGTATGAAGAAGAGAAAAAGAGTATCATTGCCAGTAGATCTTGGTGGGACAAAAAACAATCACCAAAAGCTCAACATCATGATCTACTAATCATTTACTAAATCACTTTATTTTAGTTATATAATGAAAAATTGGAATTCAACTCAAATTATACAATCCATTAATAGAATTCCATTTAATTGTAGATTTTTAATTTTTTTTAAACATAATCTATCTTATCTCTATTATAGATTTTATTGAATTTCTATCATTTTGTTTATCAATTTTTTAATTAAATCGAATAAATAATGAGTGAACATAAAGAACAAGTTTATCTTATTAGTGTAAGAGTGAATATATTTTGATTTTGATTAAATATTTTTCTTTATCTACCATTGTCTTTTATTTACCACCCAGATCGACGTTTACGAAGTCCATATACAATCGTGTACACTCAGTTTGTCTCCGTATACGATCGCATTTCACTGTAATACATGACTCAGTGTTACAATCGTATATCGCCGTGCCGTATACGGAGAAATACGACCGTGCGTTTTCGACCTGGGCAGACCATAATCACCATGTTCCTCATGATAAAGACCCTAATCAACTTTCCCCAGGGGGTCCCCGTCCATTTTCGAGTTTTTGGGGAGTCTCTCTCATGAGTCCTGGGGAGTTAAGAAAAAATTTCAAGCAACACCATCAAAAACGTACGTAAAATATCCGAAAGCATCTTCAAAACTTTCTGAGAGATTTCTAAAAACTGAAGGGGGAGTCCCTGTAAAACTCCCCGTCTATTCCCCGGGATTTTTAATGGACTCCCTGGGGACTCTTACAGGAACTGCGCCTTCAGTTATTAGAAATTCCTCGGCAAGTTTTGAAAATCGTGTAAGAATCATTAAATATGAGCTGATTCCATGTAAACTTTACTCTGTATGAACATCGATAAGAGCCCGTTTGAAAAAGGTTATATTTTTCTCTTGATATTTAATCGAACATTACACCGATTCAATTTTACGAAGGCATAGTTTCCATGGCGAATTCGTCCAGATTTCAACAAAACAAATGTATGTTGATGCATCATATCACTATCGATATTTTTTTCTAAATATTTCGTTTTCGGTCATATATTTAACACGTAGGAATTCGAAGATTTGTTATGTTCTTTCAGTATAATAATATCAATAAATTCTAGTTAATCTTCTCATATTTAGTACTTCACATTTTTTTTGTCTTCCGAAAACATTGATAACTATAAGTCATCGAGTGTTACTAAAAGTATTCGAATATTACCAAGAAAATAACAAATCAGATCCATGTGTTTTCGTCTTTCACTTATTCGCTAAAAGGCAATCTAATCTTTCTTGGTTTTATATTTAAATGAATTAAGATATTGATAATGTTTAACTTTTGAAAAAGAAAAATTCACGAAAATAAATAGTTGACATTTAGATGAATTAGTTACTTTATTGCTCCGCCTTTTTCATGTTTGACATAGTAAGCTAGCGGAAAAAAGCTTCGAATAGTATCTATTGATTCACGGGATGTCTTGGAGGTGAATATTGTTCCTACTCTAGAACAGTTGTTTCTTGCTTGTTGTTGATTTTGAGAGATTATTGTGACCAATATATCCTTGTCAATAGCGAGCTCGATTAGAGAAGGAAGATGAGTTTGACAAAGAAATTGTTGAACATAATCTATGTGAATAGGTATCCTCTCGATTCGTCCCAAATTGATCAAGTAGGTGATTCTTATCTGAAATGCTTGTCTCAATTCGTCCCTTCCATAAAAATAC